>OY731403.1:67648168-67896754 GCA_963425845.1 Sphenostylis stenocarpa | reverse complement strand
ATATTATAGACTCAATCTAATTGAAACAGAGTTATTACAATACAAAATAAGTCTTCAACACTCTAAGTCTTTAAGTTCTTGAATCATCATCAAAATCAACAATCTTCATGTTCATCAAGTGCAACATCAAGTCCTTGAATGTTCAACAAATATTGGCTTCAATTTCTGAGTCACTTGACTCCGAACTCGAATCACTATTGTCCCAAGCGATGTAGGCTTTCTTCTTGAAGAACTTTTTGCCTTTATTATCTTCATTTTTCTTGTTTGGACATTCGGTCTTCACATGTCCTGTTTCACCACAACCATAGCATTTGATATTTATGGAAGTATTTTTATCTTACCTTTCCTTTACCTTTAAATGGATGTCTTCCTTTGACTTTCATGAATTTTGTAAACTTCTTTATCATAAGACTCAATTCTTCTTCTTCATTCTCTGAGTCTTCTTCTTCCTTTTTACTCTTACCTTTGGAAATTTCAGTTTTGAAGGCTAAGTTCCTCTTTTGATTTTGTCCTTCCTCATCATTTAGCCTTCCTAGCTCAAGCTCATGCTCTCTCAACTTTCCAAAGAGTGTCGCCATAGACATTGTGGCAAGGTTTTGTGACTTCGAGATGGTCGTCACCTTAGGTTGTCATTTCCTATCCAAAGATTTCAAGATTTTAACATTTAATTCATCAACGTCAAAAATTTTACCTAATCTAGTGAGATGGTTCACAATGTGTGTGAAACGCTTTTGAACGTCAAATATCATTTCTCCTTATTGCATTCGAAACATCTCATATTCTTGGATTAAAGAATTTTTTCGTGCTCTTATAACGTCGTCGGTACCTTCGTGGGTCACTCTCAACATTTCCCACATCTCTTGAGCACTTTTACAAACGGAGATCCTATAAAACTCATCAAGGGTTAAAGCAGATGAAATAATATTTCTAGCCCTAACGTCAAATTGAGTTTTTCTATTTTCCTCTGCCGTCCATCTAGAAAATGGTTTAGGAACGTCTACTCCGTTTTTTAGAAATTTTAGGAATATAGGGACCGTTTAAAATAGCGTCCCAAACACCTCTATCAACAGACTCTAAAAATAGATAATTTTGACCCGCAAAAAGTGGGGGTCTATTGATAGAAACACCTTTGGCAAAAGTTTGATTTTGTCCGGCCATTTTCGAAAAATTTGAATGACTATCAAAGCAAGCTCTGATACCACTTGTTAGAATCGCGCAGCGGAATGTTTGCGTGAACGGACAAAAACCAAGACGGGGGGTGAATTGGTTTCTTAACAAAAATTAGGTTTTAAAATTTTTCCCCAAATTTTACCGATTAAAATGTTGTGTAAACGTAAATAGGATAAGGATAGAGTCTTACACGGAAGATTTATACTGGTTTGGATCAAAATACCCTACATCCAACTGCTAATCACTCAAACAGAGGATTAACGCTGTCACTATAATCAAGTTTTTACAAACAGATAACAATGGAAAATATAGAGTAACGAAAACACCTCTCTTGAGTCACACAAGAGATGAAGAACAACTTTCCCTAGAGACGGCACATCACACAATCCACCAAGAACTCCACTTAGTGATTCTTATCGCTTCTAGCCCACAACAGGTTCCAAAAGCCCCCTTTTCCTCCAACAAACAGTTCTCTAGCAATCACAGCTCTCAACTTTTGTTTGAAAAAGGTTATTCTTTTTCTGAGAGCCTTAGAGAAACTTAAGTAGATGAATTAGGGTTTGGGAACTGGGGATTTTCGAAACATGGTGTATTGGGACTAGGGTTTTCGAAAATAGGTTTAATTTGAAGTTCAAAATGCAAATATGACTGAAATAATCGATTATCTCAAGTGTTAATCGATTATTAAGAGACAAAATCAACAGGAACCCACAACGCACTATTTTAATCATTATTTGCGCTGTTAATCGATTAATAGGCCTGTTAATCGATTAATAGGAGTGTTAATCGATTAACAGCAGTGTTAATCGATTATTACAGAGAGCTGATACAGAAAATGGTTTTTCTCTCTGTAATAATCGATTATTTGGTCTTTTAATCGATTAAACCCGTGAGTTTTTGATAAAAATGAGTTTTTGAAGCTTCTAAAGAGTAGACTATGTACTGACTATCTTAGACTCTAATATTACAGACTCAAACTCATCAAAACATAGTTATTACACAAGAATACAAGTTTTCAACTCTCTAAGTTATTTGTTCTTGAATCATTATCAAAAGCAACAAGCTTCATGTTCATGTAAGTTCAACATCAAGTCCTTGTATGTTCAACAGAAGAAAGCAGTTGGTACATATGATGTTGAGAAGGATCTTCCAGAGGAGTTATAGGGCAAGGCTTCTATTTGGTTTTCAGAGAAGATTTTGGACAGAAGAATGGGACCCTTGACATGGGGTGAAGACTCACAACCTCAGGTTCTGATTCAGTGGAAGGATAACGGTATGAATGTAACTACAATCCAACACCAATTTCCGGACTTCAATCTTGAGGAGAAGGTTGCTAACGCAGGGGAGAGTAATGTTAGGAAACTAAAGGTGTATGTTAGAAGGAATAAAATAGGCAATTAGTTGGTTAGAAGGATAGGGTATTATTAGAAGGTTGAGAGGTGAGAATCTTTAGTTAGGAAGACTATAAATAAGGGAAGGGTCTATTTGTAAAGGGTGTTTTTTTTTCTTTTGGTTAGTATTGGTGTAAACGGGATTCATAACAGATTCTGTGAGGAGGGGAATTATCTTCCCCAGACTATTTCAGTTTTAAAGAGGAATACCTCAAGGGAATTCATATTTGTTTTTGTGTGTATGGGATGAGTGATCAAGTTTCTAGTATCAAGAAACCTAACAGATTGAGCTTGCAATAGCTCTAGGTAGGCTCGTGATTGGCCGATTGTGATGAAGGAGAAACGGCTGGTGGCTCGTGGTGGCAGGGATTTGGTGAGTGGTTTGGTGAAGGAGAAATGGGTGGCTCCAATTGAAGGTGGCCGTGGTCGCGCGGTGGCCGACGTTGAGGGTGAAGGAGAAGGTCGGGCCTAGAGTGGTGCAACTCAACAAGGGAGGTGGGTTGGCGCGGTGAAACGAGGGTCCACGGAGGTGGTTTGGGTCACTTGCGGAGGCTCATGGAGGTGGCGAGGCGCGAATGCGTGCGTGACTTGCGGTGGGTTTGGGGGTGATGGCTATCATGACAAGTGTAGTGGTGGAGGCAAGAAGTGGTGATTCAAGGTTTGGCTAGGATGGCCACAGTGGTGGCTAGGGAGGCGGTGATGGGAGTGGGCTAGGGCTGGAAATGGGAGGCTTGGTGATCGGGAGATGGAAATGCGACGGCTAGTGAAGGAGAAGGGTCAAGATGAGGGGTGAGCGGCACCTAGGGTGGTTCGTCTCGAGGTGCGGTGGTCGTGGATGGGAAGTATTGAATAATGAGGGAGATGAGTTGTGATGGTTGGCCTTAGGGAATGATGACGGTGTTTGTGGTGAGGTAGTAAGGAAATCGAGGTTGAAGGTGGGGGAGAAGAGTGGAGATGTTGGTGAGGAAGGGTGAAGGTGAGGAGAGGAGAAGTGAATGGGGTTGGGGTGCAAGGCCGCCACACAGGGAAAAGAGTGAGGCCGAGAGAGTGAGTGCGTTAGTGAAGGTGGAGAAAAAACGTGTCTAACCCTGTGTCCGACTCTCTGTGTCCGGGAATGGCTACTCCTTTCTTAAATGGATTTGTTTAGGTTAAAGTAAAATTAGGGAAACTTAAGTTAAAATAATGTACCAAGCTCAAAAAAGTGAAAGAAAAAAAAAGTAAAATGTAACAAGATCATATATATATATATATATATATATATATATATATATATATATATATATTTGTATATATATATATATTTGTATTTTTCATTTATTTTTTTTATTTTTTTTTCTTGTTTTAAGAAGTATACAACTTAAAAAGGAATTGTTTTTTTTTCTTCATTCTTTTTCCTTTTATCTTTTTTTATATTTTCAAAATAAATGCTACTAATTATTATTATTGTTTTATTTTTATCTACCCAGACGAAATTGGGTACTCGATAGTGTATTATTTGTTAAATGGCCTATTGGTTGACATATAACAGAACATGGATGTTCACGAATATCATAGTTGAATGTACAATATACTTTTACCTGGTGGAAAGGGATACACTAATGCGTTTTCAAATGGTGTCATTGAATTTTTGTCATTTGCTCTTCAACATGCAAACTTGTCAAATGGGAAACTTAGATGTCTATGTAGTAATTTAAAAATAAGAACTTCTTAGACTATTTATGTTAAAGTTCATCTCTATCATCGTGGTTTTATGTCTGCTTATTGGTATTGGTCATGTCAGGGTGAGATGGATCCAACTTTGTGTGACATGAATAATATGTATCCAAATTGAACTAGTAATGAACATGAGGGTCATAGTGGAGACTTTGACTACATGATTCATGATATTATAGGTGTAGAGTTTGTGAGTCATTTTGTTGAAGAATATGAGCAGTTTCCAAATACTGAAACAAATTTTTTTTATGATTTATCACATGCTTCATAAAATCATTGTGGTCAGAATGTACTAATCACATTAAATTGTTGATTATTGTTAGATTGTTTAAAATTAAATAAGAGGAAAATATGTCTCAACAATATTTTATCCAAACATTGGCTCTTTTGAAGGAGACACATCTTGCAAATAATTGTATATTAGAAAATTACTATAGAACCTAAAATTGGTTTCAAAACTTGGCTTATCAATAGAAAAATTGATTGTTGTGTGGATGAGTGTATGTTGTTCTACATAGATGAAGATAAACAAGTAGCTACATGTAAATTTTGTCACAAACCTCATTATAAGACAAAAAGAGTGGGTAGGGTAAATATAAAAATGTTCCCTTGAAGAGAATGCATTATTTACCTCTCATTCCTAGGCTTAAGAGATTATATGCCTCAATAAGTTTTGCTCCACATTTGAGGTGGCATTATTAAAATAAAATAAAGGAGGGATATTTTTGTCATCCATCAGATGGAGAAGCATGGACACATTCTGATGAAACATTTCCAAATTTTGCAAATGAACCACAAAATGTAAGATTAGGCTCATGTGTTGATGGTTTCACACAATATGGCCAATTAGGAAAACCGTATTGTTGTCAAGTGGTAATTGTAACTCCCTACAATTTACCACGTCAATTGTGCATTACTAAATAGATGTATAGTTGCAACAATTGATAGAAGAGTTAAAAATATTGTGGAATGAAGATGTGTTAACATATGACATATAAAAAAAATTATCATGAAAGTTGCGTTAATGTGGAATGTTAATGATTTTCCTGCATATGATATGTTGTTTAGTTTGAGTACAACAGGAATATTGGCATGCCCATATTGAATGAATAATTCAAAGAGTTTTTGGTTAGATAATGGTCGTTGTATACCCCAAATCTTACCCGGCCTCATAATAAAGATCAAAAGACTTCCGTTCGAAGATGGGAAAGGCCTAAAAGGTCCCTAGGATAGATCAATAGGCCCTATTTTAGAATAGGAAGGTTTTTTGTACGGAAAAAATAAAAAATTCCACCTAAAGGGCTGAGACTGCTGTCTCGTTTGGCGAGACCGTCGTCTCGCCATCGGCTAAGGGTGAGACCGTCGTCTCGCCACTTGCCATCGGCTAAGGGTGAGACCACCGTCTTGTTTGCCGAGATCGCCATCTCGCCAATCGCCAATGGCGAGACCACCGCCTCGCCACTTGCCAAAGGCAAGACCACCGTCTCATTTGGCGAGATGGCGGTCCCGACCTTGTCAGGCGAGACGGCGGTCCCGACCTGACAGGTGCAAAAATCTATAAAAGAGGGGGGTGAGACCTCATCCTTCAAAAAATACAGAACAATTTTCCCTTCTGCACTTTCTTTAAATTATTCTCCTACGATCCCTCTGAAGCATGTCCAGAGTTTCTTAGCGTTCTTAGTAAGCATCTTGTAGTGTTGCGAGAAAGAGCGATCAGCACTATAGAGCGTGGAGGTTGCCAAAAAGCACTTTTATTTTCCAAGAACATTAATACAAAACTTGCTTCGAAGGTTCCTACATTTTCTATCTTCTTTTACCGCTTTCTTATTACATCTATCTGTGCATTAGCTATTAGGGTCATGTAGTCAACAATTTAAATTCTGCAAATGAATAAATAAGGATAAAAGCGTAATTTTAGAGTTCTTTATTTATAAAATAAACGGTCCATCATAGGGAACCCGAAAGGGGCATCATAGGGAAGCTAATACCTTCCCTACACGTAATTAACTCTCTTACCCAACTCTGGTCATAATGGCCAAAGTTTGTTTTTCTAAACCAACGCCTTCTTTTTATTCCTTTTCCAATGTTTCCGGATAAAACATTGGTGGCGACTCCAGTACCCTTTTTCGAAAACCTCACCTTTAGGTCTAGCCCGGTTATCGGACAACCTAAAGGCGTTGTAGCATCACTTTTAAAAATGCGAGTCGAAGAAAAACCATCACGTCGCTCCGACCTCCTCTTTTGATGGCGGCGACAGATGGCGACTGCACTAGGGAAGCTAGAGAGTTGATCCCATTTAGTGATGGACCAGTTTGATAAATAAAAGACTTAAAAAATTTCTCTTTTACCCTGCCTTATTTTATAACATGCTTTATTTGCTTGGCTTTAATAACTGTTGTTTGTTTATTTTATGCAATTGTTTGAAATACAAGTTGTACACAAACCCTTGCACACAACAGTTCCCCCAATACCCGGGGGCAAGTGGGAAATCCATAGGGAGTGGGTGGCAGGTACGATTTGTCATACTGAGGGTCATGAGCCCACCGGTATGGTCGGAAACCACCACTCAAGATGATAACCTTCCTCTTTTGGCACAAAGACTGACTAAGGCCTTAGTGCCCTGCATGGTCAGAAGGCTGGAGAGTGGGGACCCTATAATGGGGGCACCTTGGGGGCCTAGCCTTGGTGAGAAAAATTAGAACTACCCTGAATATGCACTCTTTTGCAAGAAAACCCTACCTCGTAATTAAAAACGTCATCCTACTTGTTCGCGGATGAGTATATTGTGTGTGCATTTGTTTGCTGCATTTGATTGATTGCATAACATAACCATACAACAGATAAAAATAGAAAAACCTCAAAAAAATATTTTCAATAAACACCCTTATCTCAGACAGTCTGCCTTTTAGCTAGTCTGGTTTCAAGTTCTTTGTAAGCTAAGTAGCCACGCAGTCCGACAGAAGAGATAAGAGATGTTAAAATTATTCTTTTAAAATAAACCATTTTTATCTCGGATAGTCTGCCTTTTAGCTAGCCTGGTTTCAGGTTCTTTGTAAGCTAAGTAGCCACACAGTCCGACAGAAGAGATAAAAGGTTATAAAATAAACCGAAATAAAAATAAATAAATTAAATAAAATCAAATAAATCCAATAATCCAAAAAATATGGACTTTGTTCATAAACATTAAACTCATAAATTTGAATAAAACGATTTTTGACAAAGTCAAATCATTCATATCGCATCATGTCATAAGTGGAAAAATGAAGAGAGAAAATAAATGCATAAGCAAAGTACGCATAAGCATCATTTTAATAAAAACTCTCATGCATAAACACATTCATGCTAGGGGGCATTAGATATCTCAAAAACAAAGACGAAAAAGGCCACGAGCACATTTGTAACCATCCACAAGGAAGGGACCAATGTACTAAGATATATGGTGACCTTCGTTATACTTGTCAAATCCATGATAGGGAAGGAACCATTACACTAAAGTGGGTATGGTACTCCGCAAAGCGTAAGCTTTTAAGATGATACCAAGTCATTATCTTAGAAGATACTAATCCCACACCTATCATTCATTTTCATTAATAAAAATTCATTCTTCGGCATCTTAGAAAGTGGCTGGTCCTCTCCCCATCTGAACCCGTGCACAGAAGGCGAGAGCTATGGAGCATTTGGAGGAACAAAACTACAAACTTACTGCTGAGGCTAGCGCCCTCCGAGAGAAGATGATGCAATTAATGGAGGTCATGCGCCGGCAAAACCTAAACAAAGGGGAAACTCATGGCAACCGAGCCTCTCGCCATGAGGAGGAAGAAGAAGAGGAGTTCTTCTTCGAGCAAAAAGCCCCTGTGCAATCTGACACCAGGGCAATGCACACTCACACCCCTGAGGTGTCCAAGCAATAGATCTCTGCCTTGGAGGAAAGACTGAAGGCAGTCGAGGGACATAGCTTTGACATCAAAGCGGCGACAGACATGTGTCTGTTGAACATTCAAGGACTTGATGTTGCACTTGATGAACATGAAGATTGTTAATTTTGATGATGATTCAAGAACTCAAAGACTTAGTGTGTTGAAGACTTGTTTTGTATTGTAATAACTCTGTTTTAATTAGATTGAGTCTGTAAAATTAGAGTTTAAGATAGCCGGTACATAGTCTGCACCTTAGAAACTTCAAAAAGCCCAAATATATCATCCAGGCTCAGCTTTAATCGATTATATAGGGAAATAATCGATTAAAACAGTGAGAAAAATCATTTTCTATAACAACTCACTGTTTTAATCGATTAAAACAACTTTTAATCGATTATTACGCGGTTTAATCGATTAAACCACCTTTTAATCGATTAAAACAGAGAGGTTTGGGTTCTGTTGTTTTTGGCTCTGTTTTAATCGATTAATACTTCTTTTAATCGATTATTTCAGTCTGTTTTTGATTTTAAATTTCAAATTAACCCTATTTTCGAAAACCCAATTACCAAGAACCCTAGTTTCGAAATCCCCAATTCCTAAACCCTAATTTCTCTACTTAAACTCTTCTTTGGCACTCAGAAAAGAAGAACAACCTTTTCCATACAAAAGTTAAGTGTTGTGAGTGCCAGAGAACTGTTTGTTGCAAGGAAAGGGGGCTTTCTAAACCTGGTGTGGGCTAGAAGCGATAAGAATCACTAAGTGGAGTTCTTAGTGGATTGTGTGTTGTGCCGTCTCTAGGGAAAACTGTTCATCATCTCTTGTGGATTTCAAGAGAGGTGTTTTCTTATCTTTATCTTTTCATTGTAATTTGTTTGTAATAACTTTGATCATAGTGACAGCATTAATCCTCTGTTTGAGTGATTAGCAATTGGACGTAGGGTCTTTTGATCCGAACCAGTATAAATCTCCTGTGTAAGATTTCTATCTCTTCTCTATTTACATTTACACAGTTTTTAATCGGTAAAATTTGGGGAAAATTTTGAAAACCTAATTTTTATTAAGAAACCAATTCACCCCCCCTCTTGGTTTTTGTCCGACCACGTGAACATTCCGTTGCACGATTCTAACAGTGTCTAGCTAAGAACATCTAGTTCCCGCCAAAATTCAAGGTCCCAAACTTCCCCAAGTATGCTGGACTGACTTGCCCTAAGAGCCATCTTACGATGTACTGTCGTAAGATGGCTGCACACAATGAAAATGAGAAACTCCTGATCCACTACTTCCAGGAGATCCTGGCTAACTCAATCCTCAACTGGTACATGCAGCTGGAGAAAGGGCAAGTCCAAAATTGGAAGCAACTGGCGGATGCCTTCCTCCGTCATTACCGGTATAACATCGATCTGACCCCAGATAGGTCAGATCTTAGAACTTTAAGCAAAACAAATGACGAGTCCTTCAAGACATACACCTAGAGGTGGAGGGAAATGGCTACCCAGATAGAGCCCCCGCTGACAGACAAGGAGACGGTGACTATGTTTATAGATTCATTGACCGGAGCTTACTACGACAAGGCGATAGCTAGCACTTCCAACCTTTTTTCGAACATAGTCACTATGGGAGAGAGCGTGGAACACGGGTTAAGAAGCAGGAATATAGAACAATCTTCCTCTTCCAGTGTCTCATTCAAAAAGCCCTTTAAAAAGAAGGAAGAGGCCATACATGCAATCAATTTTGCCACTCCTTCCTCCGCTCCACAAACAGCTTGGCAACCATGAAGAAGGGAAAGAAAAATCACCCCTCTTTCGACCTCCTATGGGAAATTGCTACCCCAATTGCTGGAAGCCAACCTCTTGGCACGCATTCCTCCCACAAAAATAGAGTCTCCTTATCCCGAGTGGTATAAGCCTAATGAAAAATGTAACTACCACTCGGATGCACCTGGGCACTCAACGGATAACTGCTTGACCTTGAAATATAAGGTCCAAGAGCTAATAGACGCCAGGTGGATAACCTTTGACGCTCCGACCACCGATGTAGATGCCAAACCTCTTACAAAAACCAGAGTAGAAGAGGGTCAGATTAGGAGGATCAGCTGTTAGGACTCCTTTTCATGTTTTAAGCTTTTTCTTGTATTTCCCACGGTCCCCGCCCATGGTCGTGGGAACACTGATTAAAAGGGCATGTAAATACACTTTTTTTAATACATGAGGCATTTTCGTCATATTCATCCTTATTCTTTTCCCTCTTCTATTTATTATTCTTCCATAAATAATTGAATAATAAAATATATGACTAAAACAGAACCTAAAAACAATCATGTATGTGACTGATGTGTTAGAAAAGGAGGCCGAGATCAAGAGGGGGGGTGAATTGATCTTTGAAATATTTTCGCAAATTACAGATTATCTATTTCAAAGATTAAGAGTTCTGACCAATTCTTGAATAAAACAAAACAAACAATCAAAATAAAGGCAGCAGCAGAATTAAAGAGAGAAAGGTTTAGAGAGATACAATCAAGATTTATACTGGTTCACCCAATCCCAGGGCTACGTCCAGTTCTCAGCCAAATTCCAGCTGAGTTCCACTAGATTGAATGTTTTACATATTACAACTCCAATCACACACCCAATCTACCACAAGAACCAAAATTCCAGTCCTTGCACCTAAACCTTCACCAAGAACCAACTTCCAGTTCTTGAGCTACCCTGCAGCCAAATTCCAGCCACAGAAACCAGTGCCCACACTTCCAGACACCCACAATACAGTAATGAAATATAAAATAACAAAGGAGAAGAAACTAGAACACTCAAACCCAGATTATGCTGCTCTGCAAAATGAGTCTCTTCACAAAAGAAATGCAGAAAATGCCTCAAGAAAGAACTTTGAAAAACTTCACAAAACTTGTGTGATTCTTTCTTGAAAGTAGCTCTTATGATTGCTTGATTGATTGCTTAAAGTTATATTTTAAAAGACTCAAGCAATCCTGTTTATATAGAAGATTTTTCAAACTGTTGGTTTAATTAATTTGTTAAAACAATTTTTTAATCTGTTAAAAGTCTTGAATTAATCTGTTAAAACTTCTTTTAATCTATTAAAATGTTCTTGATCATTTTCCATATTTGTTTTAACTGATGCGACATCGTTTCAATCGATTAAAACATTTTGTAACAAATCCCCTAAGTTGTTTTAATCGATAATTCGTCTTTTAATCGATTAAAATACTGCCAAATAGTTTCATAAAACTTTCTAAGTCATTTTAACTGATAACAGCCTGTTTTAATCGATTAAACCACTTTGGAAAAAATCTCTTAATTGTTTTAATCGATTAATTCACATTTTAATTGATT
Source organism: Sphenostylis stenocarpa (assembly GCA_963425845.1). NCBI lineage: Eukaryota > Viridiplantae > Streptophyta > Magnoliopsida > Fabales > Fabaceae > Sphenostylis > Sphenostylis stenocarpa. The sequence continues at coordinate 67,885,216 of OY731403.1, read as the reverse complement.
AAATCCTACCAAATAGTTTCATAAAACTTTCTAAGTTATTTTAACTGATAACACATCGATTAAAATCCTGACAGAACTTCTTTCAAAAACTTTCAAGTGGTTTTAATCGATTAATTCGCATTTACATCGATTAAAATACTGACATAACATATTTCAAAATAATTCAAGTTATTTTAATCAATTATTTCGAGTTGGTATCAATTAAAATACTGCCAAAACACTTTTCAAAACATCTTAAGTTATTTTAATTGATTATTTCAATTCTACATCAGTTAAAATACTGGCAGAAGGTTTTCAAAAACTCCTTTAATGAAAACAATCGATTAATTTGAAGATATATCAATTAAAACAGTTTCAGTGTATGTTTAAAAAGGTTTTAATCGATTATTTCGAAAACCTATCAATTAAAAACCTGTTAAGTAAGTGTTAAGAACATTTTAACTGATAAAGCTCATATAATATCAGTTAAAACAATTACTTAAAAACCATTTAACCGATTACTTTGGTTTTTAACAGATTAAACACATTTAGAGGCATTTGTAAAATCTTTTAAACGATGAAACCTCATGCAGAAGAGAGATATGAATTATTATACCTATGTATAGATGCAGACTCACTAATCAGTCTACCTCTTTGACCAAGTAACCTTTGACTGCAACAAAATAGCCTTTGACTTCATCAAATCAACAAGATCTTCGTTTAATCAAGTGATTCAATAAGATCTTCATCATTTTTAGTCTCCCCCTATTTGATGAAGATAAACATCTCTTTGAATAATATCTCTGTAGAAGAAGTCACTTGAATGTATAGATTAGTGAGTATTCAAAAATTAATCATTTCTCCCCCTAGATTACTACTGCCCCTAAAATAGTGAGTATAAAAAATAATCATTATCAAAAACAATCATAACAATCATTTCTCCCCCTTTGACTTCATCAAAAATAGGGAAGAGAGAAGCAAAACAAACAATGTGCATGACATATAACAAAATTTATTTTGAAAATAGTATTTTAAAAAAATTATGACACCATTGAGATGTATTACTCTTTTAAGAACCAATTAGAGTTGATTCAAACTTATCTTCCTTAACACGTTTGTAATGAATACAATAGACACGTGTAAAGATAAAGGAACCATGCTTTAGTAGCATGTTACAAGAAAAACCATTAACTAAAGCCTTTAATTTTCTTTCCAGAGTAATAATCGTTTAAAAACATGGCATAATCGATTAAATTGTTCTTGTTACTGATTTTAATTGATACAAATAATGTTTTAATCGATTAAAACAGTAATGAAAGTTGAAATCTAAAAACTTGATTTCATTTAATCGATTAAATCGACATTTAATCAATTAAATTTGTATGAAAAGGTTTTGTAAAGTTCTTTTAATCGATTAGAGCTCGTTTTTATCAATTAAAACAACTAGATTTGGAAACTAAGTGATGTTTGATGCATCTAACATGCCTAATTCAGTTTGAATTTAAAAAAATGGTTATTATAAGATATTTAGTAACAAAGTCAACTAATTTGATTAAGTTTTAACCAAAAGATAGAGTAAAATCAGAGTAAGGCATCTTATCAAGTGATTTTAATTGATGTAAATCAATTTTAATCGATGCAGATTCATGATTTATGATTTTTAATCGATTAATTCGTGAATTAATCGATTAAAACACTACGAATTTTCTATATAAATGTTTCTTTAAATGAATTTAATCGATTAAACTATTTTTGTATCAGTTAAAACTATCAGATTTATGTTATTTGTTTCAATCTGGGGTTTTTAATTAAAAACTAAAACAGCTAATATCATATAAAGATAGTTGATCAAAGTTCAATCAATATTACAGACCATAATAGAGAATAAAAGAAAAAAAATCAGAAAAGCATGAAACAAAAACTTAAAAAGATAGAAAGGAACCTTCTTGATGATACTCAATCATCCCAATTTCCCTGGTTCAGCTGCATATCTTCCAGTTTGGTGTAAATATCAGCAATTTGATTTCCCAGGTTGGTGAATTGTGTGTTGGTCTGTTGGAAGTGCTAATAGGTCATTTGCATATGCTTCCTTTGATTTTCTTGCATTGTGGCCATTTGAGAAAGCATGGTTCTTTCAAACTGGAAGATAGGAGATCCACGGTCAGGTTGCTCCATGTATGGTATAATCTCCATGTTTTCATAGGAAGCTTGACCACCAGTGGATTTAGGAACCTCTGTAGCAGCTGGAGAAGAAGGAATTTGACCTAGATCATCTTCTCTTCATCTTCTTCCTCATCTTCAGACATCCCAACATCAATCTTAGAGATCCACTCTCCATCAATTTTGATAAATCCCATCTTTCATAAAGTGGAATCATCAATATTATTGGAGGCCTTTGGAGTTTTCACATATTCCCTTGCAAGATCTATTTCAAAGTATCTAAAAAATTGATTAATCAGCATAGCATATGGCAGTTTATAATCAGCCAATCTTTTTGCTTTTATCATATGATCCTTGATAACAAAAATCCAATTTACACGAATATTATTTTCAATGCAATACATAAGAGCCAAACCACCTTCATTAAGTAACGCATGATTGCTCCCCCTTGGAGTAAGCATCCATGCAATGATACAAGCAAGAATCCTTGGTTCAGGCTCCATTTTCCCAGCGTTAAGAGTTCTTACAGAATCATTTTGATTTTTGAGACAATTGCGGAAAAACTGAATTTTATTAAAATCAGGTAACTCTACAATGTTACCTCTGGATACCTTTACACCAACATCATGAAGACCAGCCACTTCTTCCCACACCTCAGAAGTGATCATCAAATTAATACCTTTGACTTGAGACCTAAGAGTAGAGTCGTTGATAGTAAGGTTGGCATAAAATACCCTTACTAGATCAGGTTGAATATTGCCAGTGTGCTCCAGAAAAGTTCTTAACTTTTGTCTTTTTAATTTCCTTCTCAAAGAGGTAAAGCCTTCTTCATCCAACTAAGCAAACTTAATATACTTAGGAATTACCAGTTGCTTTTGGCTGAAGTTGGAAATCAAGTTGTTCATGTGTCCATTGAACCATGCTTCAATATGTCCTCTAGCTTAGCCAGCAGCAAAGGAGGATTCCCCCTTGTGTTTCTTTCTTGATCTCTTAAGCATCTTGTAGCACATATTTGAGAAGAGATTTGATAGGTAAAGTATGTGAGTGCGAGAGAAGAGAGAAGAAGAGGAGAAACTTGAAAAGTAGAACCTGATCTTTCTTTGATGAATAGAGGTTTGGATTCCAAATTTGTAAATTGAAATCCAATTTTGACAGAACCTGCAAAGTTACAGCTTTAATTGCATATGTCCCCTTGACTAAAGGCAAAGGCTCAGGTTTCTGGATAGTGGGTACATCAACTAAAGTATTCTTGGATAAGTGTTGACTTGGTCAAAATGATACAGTAAATGTACTTTGCAGAATTTGATACGCACTAAATCTTGGAAATTTGTCCTTGATTAGTTGAGAAATGTTCAATTGATCGTAATTAAAATGATTTCTAGGAACGAATTAATCGATTAATCAACAAATTAACCAATTAATTTGATCTTGAAAATTAGGTTTGAAAAAGAAACAGTGAAACAATCGATTAAAAACATAAAAGAATCGATTATTTTTGTACTGAAAGATTTAATGAAATGACTCAAGACTTTCGGTCCAAATCTTTCATGGCTAAAAACAAATTACCTTTTTCTGAGGAAGCTTCTATTAATAGACCTTCACTGTTTTGTGGTACAGATTATCCATTTTGGAACATTAGGATGGAGATCTTTATTGAATCCATTGATAGGAATGTTTGGGATGTAATTGTTAATGGTCCATTAATTACAAAAAAAGAATGGTCTAGTTTAAATGATCAAGAGAAAAGAAAAGTTCAAAGTGATTGTACTGCTAAAAACATAATTACTTCTGCACTAAACATGGATGAGTTTTTCAGGGTCTCTCAATGCAAATCTGCCAAGGAAATGTGGGAAGTTCTTGAGGTGACTCATGAGGGAACAACTGATGTAAAGAGAGCTAGAAAGCATACTCTCATAAGAGAATATGAGTTGTTTAAAATGCAAACTGGAGAAAGTATTGCAGATGTGCAGAAGCGCTTCACTCATATCATCAATCATCTAATGGGTTTAGGTAAAACTTTTGATAAAGAGGAATTAAATATAAAAGTTTTAAAATATCTTGACAGGTCATGGCAGCCTAAGGTCACAACAATTTCAGAGTCAAAAGATTTATTCATGATGACAACAACTTCCTTATTTGGCAAACTCAGAGAGCATGAGATGGAAATTAACAGATTCAATGAGCAAGAAATCTCTAAAAAGAAAGGTAGAAGCATAACACTCAAAGTTGAAGAAAAGGTCAAGAATCAGAGGAAGAAAGTGAAAATCTTCGACTGCTTGTCAAAAAGTTTAACAAGTTTCTCAAGAGGAAGATTCAAGATAAATAAAAACACAAAAGGTATGAAAAGAAATCTGATTCTTTTAACTATAAATGCTATGGTTGTGGTAAGCAGGGTCATGTAAGAATGGAGTTCCCAGAAAAGAATAAAATCAATGATAAGAAAGAAGAAAAGATCAAAAGAAGAGCATATATAGCATGGGATGACAATGATACCTCATCAACAGAAAATTATGATGATGAAGAAGCTAACTTGAAAAGAAAATTCTTGAAGATGAAACTGATCTTGATTTCTTAAAATTAATCCATGATAATTCTGATTGTGTATGTAATAAACCATGCAATAATTTTCCAGATTTACAAAAGAAGATTGATTTTTTGTCACAAATTGTTTCTAAATTTACACAAGGTCAAGCTAATCTTGATGTTCTTCTTGGTTCACAAAAACTTATTTTTGACAAATCTGGCATTGGATTTACATCTAGCAAGAAAATCAGAAAAACAGTTGTAAATAGGAAATCATACTCATCATCTATTATTAAATGCTTTTATTGTATGAAAAGAGGTCATTCTGTGAAATTTTGTAGAATCAAGAAGTATGCTATAAAATAACCTGATTGGACCCAATGATTATAAAAAGGGTACGAGATATATGTTAAATCTGTTTTGCAGGAACAAAATCTAGAAGTTCTTTGGTACCCAATCAACAAATTTTGATTCTGGATTCATGGATTGAGTATTTACATTGATATAAAACTGTTTTAATCGATTAATTCCACTTACATAGAATACCAGAAAAGTTGTCCGTACAGTTTTAATTGATTAAAATACGAATTAATCAATTAAAATGCTCTCAGGGTTTTTAGTTTAGCTGTTTTAATAGATTAAAAAGGATTTACATCAGTTAAAACCATTAAAAGGTCAAATTTAATCGATTCTTCTTCATTTTAATCAATTAAAATTCTGCTGTCATATCATTAAATCTTTCAGTATAAAAATAATCGATTCTTTTATGTTTTTAATCGATTATTTCACTGTTTCTTTTTCAAACCTAATATTCAAGATCAAATTAATTGATTAATTGGTTGATTAATCGATTATTTCGTTCTTAGAAATCATTTTAATTACAGTCAATTAGAGAATTTTAAGCTAATCAAGATATAATTTCCAAGATTAATTGTTTATCAAATTCTGCAAAAGCATTTACTGTTCCATTTTGACCAAGTCAAAACTTATCCAAAGAACAAATTAGCTGATATACCCACTGTTCAAAAACTGTGTCTCTGTCTTCGGTCAAGGGAACATTTTGCAATTAAAGCTGTAACTTTGCAGGTTCTATCAAATTGGACTTCAATTTACAAAATTTGAAATCTGAAACCCATGGTTCTGCACACTTGAGATTACCAACTTCATTCTTCACTCTTTTCTCACTATTCATTGTCTGGTTCAACAAAAAAAAAAATTTTCTCTCGGCTTTGGTTCTCTTCTTGAATTCCAAAGACAAAATGTTTAAAAGAGCAAAATCTAGGAAGAAACATAAAGGAGAATCTTCCTCCACTGCCAATCCTGGTGGTCATTTATAAGCCTGGTTCGATGGAGATATTGGAAGAATTAACACCTTCATTGCTGAATTCAGTCAGAAGCAAATTGTTATTCCCAAGTTCATCAAATTCAAATTGGCTTGACGAAGAAGGATTTATAGCTCTAAGAAGAAAGCTGAAAAGTTAGAAACTAAGGACCTTCATGGAGTATACTGGGAATATTCAACCTGATTTGGTTCATGTTTTCTATTCCAATCTAATTGTGAATGGGTCTACAATCAAATCTCCGTTGAAAGGAGTTAATATGGAAATCACTCCTTCTGTTTGGGAACAAGTTGCTGGCATCAAGGATAGTGGTGTTAAAGTATCCAGAGGAAACATCTCTGAAATACTAGACTTCAACAAAATTCAATTTTTCAGGTCTTGTCTCAAAAACCCAAATGATTCGGTAAGAATTTTAAATCCTGGAAAACTGTGTTGCTTGAACCTAGGTTGTTGGCTTTCATCGTTGTGTGAGTTCTCACTCCTAGGGGGAGTAATCACGATGTGCTAAATGAGGGTTACCTTGCTCTCATGTACTGCATTTCAAATAACATTCGGGTCAACTGGGTTTATGTAATCAAGGATCACATGCTGAAAGCAAAAAGGTTATCCGATTACAAACTGCCATATACCATGTTGATTAACAATTTCTTTAGATATTTTGAAGTTGATCTTACAGGAGAAAGTGTGGAGACTCCTAAAGCTTCAAACGAAATTGATGACTCCTGTCGCCGCCGTCAAAAACGAGGCAGTCGGAGCGACGCGATGGTTTTATCGACCCTCTTGTTTTCGCGTTTTTATTGGTGGTTACAACGTCCTTAGGTTGTCCGATAACCGGGCTAACCTAGAGACGAGGTTTTCGAAAAGTGTCCTTGAGTTGTCCGACAACCGGGCTAACCCAAGGACTTATTTATTTTGGGTTCTATGGAGTCGCCACCGATATTTTTACCATAAACATCGAAAAAGGGGTTTTAAAAAGGCGTTGGTTTTCGAAAACCAACTTTGGTCATTAGAACCAGAGTTGGGTAAGGGAGTTGGTTACGTGCAAAGGGAGTATTAGTCCCTTTACGACGCCCCTTTCGGGTTCCCTATGATAGGCCGACTTATTTTATTGATAAACTAGAAAAATACACTTTCGCCCTTTTTATTCTGCGGAATTTAAAAGTATGACTACATGGCCCTACTGTCTACTGCATAATTTAAAATAAAAGCGGTAAAGATGGAAGGAGAGAATTTGAACCTCCGAAGCACGCTTTTTTATATTAATTCTCTAGAAAAATAGGGTGCTTTATGGCAGCCCTTCACTCTACAAGACGTCGGAAACCTCTCGAACGCCGAAAATCACTCTTGAAAACACTCAGAAACTCCGGAAATGCGTCGGAGGGATTCTAGAGAGAAGTTTTAGAGAGAAGGGAGAGCTATGCAGCTGGGGTGTGTGGAAATGAGGGGTGGAGAGCCCCTATTTATAGGTTTTCGCGCTGTCAGGTGGCGAGACCGCCGGTCTCGTCTGACAGCAACGAGACCGCCGTCTCGCACAACGAGACCGCCGTCTCGTTTGACATAAGCAACGAGACCGGGGTCTGGGTGAACGAGACCGCCGTCTCGTTTTCGCAGTCAACGAGACCCCGGCTCGGGTGAACGAGACCGCCGTCTCGCTTCGTAGTCAACGAGACCCCCGGTCTCGGTGAACGAGACCCCGGTCTCGTGAACGAGACCCCGTCTCGTTCGTAGGCAACGAGACCCCGGTCTCGTTGAACGAAACCCCGGTCTCGTTGAACGAAACCCCGGTCTCGTTTTCATAGGCAACGAGACCCGGTCTGTTAGACGAGACCCGGTCTCGTTAGACGAGACCCGGTCTCGTTAGACGAGACGGCGGTCTCACTTGCTACGCGAGGCGAAACGGCGGTCCGGGTCATCCGGAAGGTGGTCTCGTCCCTTCGAGGCGAGAAAACTTATCTTTCCGCCCAAAAACCTTCCTATCTTGGTACGGGAGCCTAATAGTCTCTCCTAGTGGCTTGTTAGGCTTCGACCGTCTTCAAATAGGGGATCTTCTGACTTTATTTGGAGCCCGGGCAAGATTTGGGGTCTACAACTCGCCCCCTTTACCCGTCCGGTCGACCGCCGGCCTTCTCGTTGTCGGGATGATCGACCGGGGGTAAAGGAGTTGACCCTCTTGCTCGGTTATCTTTCGGATGTCCCGTCTTGTGACGGATGATCCTCCGGGGAAATGTTGTGGTCGTGTACCTCCGAGATACTACTCTTGACGTAGCCGATCCCTTTGGTTGACACGTGGTAGAACCTCCGGATACTACTTCGACGTAGCCGATCCTTCGGTTGATGAGTATAAACCCCCCATCAGGCCGGTACAGTCCACCGCGTAGGACCGGTGGTGGTGGCGGCTTCCTGCTCGGGTGGCTCATGCACCGACTTTCTGGGGAATGATTTTTGTGCTCGTGCACTTCCAGGATACTACTTCTGACGTAGCCGATCCCTTCGATGGACACGTGGTGGGACCTCCGGATACTACTCCTGACGTAGCCGATCCTTTGGTTGATGAGTATAAACCCCCCATCGAGGCCGGTAGTTGCAGTCCGTTGTGCGGGACTCGGATGGGTACGAGCCCCCATCGTGGCAGTACAGTCCGTTGTGCGGGACCGGATGGGTATGAACCCCCATCGGGGTGGTACAGTCCGTTGTGCGGGACCGGATGGGTATGAACCCCCCATCGGGGTGGTACAGTCCATTGTGCGGGACCGGATGGGTATGAACCCCCCATCGGGGTGGTACGATCCGTTGTGCGGGACCGGATGGGTATGAACCCCCCATCGTGGTGGTACAGTCCGTTGTGCGGGACCGGATGGGTATGAACCCCCATCGTGGTGGTAATGCGACTTATCGATCCGGCTCGGCGCAGATCAAGCGCAGCTCTCGGAGAGTGCCTGCTTGTGTTGATTTGACTCGCTTTCGGCTTTCTTGAATAGTCATCCGGGCCATGCCAGGGATTTTGTTGGTGATCAATCGGCCTTTGCCTGATTGCTGGGGTCCTTTGTTTTTGTTCTTTTGGTAGTGATCATCCAATCCTTGCTGGTTGGTTGGATGGATCTTGTTTTTGTTTGGCTTTTGTTTGGTGGTTGAAACTTTATTGGTTGGTGCGATGACTTAACCCTGCCTTTTTCTTGCGGTTTCATCTCTTTTTTCTCGCGATCTTAGGGTTTTGGCTTTTTCTGAGCATATGTCTTTTTTCTTTTCTTAGTTTTTTGTTGCGCCGGCTTTTGTAACGGAGGCAAAAGGTCGACGAAATCATATTGAGATGCAAGCATGAGGCTAAATGCTTTCTATAGTATTTTTGTTTGTTTTACTCTTGACAAAGTCATTTTTGTGTGACTACTTGTGTGTGGATGCCCTAAATGTAGTTCCATTTGAGGACATTTAGAAAGTGACCGGTGCTTTCCTTCTTTTGTTTTCTCGTGATTATTCTTTTTGCACTTTTTCAACCCTATCTTTTGCCTAGACCGCCCTTTGCGGGCTTTCGGTCTAGCGGGTTTTAATTCTTTCCGTGAGGCATTTTGATGAGCTTTTCCTTTTTATAAAAGCCTTATTTTTTGCCTAGACCGCCCTTTGCGGGTTTTCGATCTAGCAGGCTACCCTGTACTTTTTACTTGGGACGACCCTGGTTGGTGATGTGCGTCTTTTGTTATTATGCTTTCTCAAATTGCTTGTTTTATGCATGCTCATATTTCGTTAATACAGAGGCATTTACGCAAGTAGGTAAGGAGAAGAAAAGACAATTTTATTGATATAACGATATGGTTTATTTTTACATGGAGGTTTACAAGAGAATTTGTAAGCATGGCTGGCCGGGGTTGGCTAAACTGTATGAGGGTACCACAATCATATTTGTGATTTTTGCTTCCCCATTCTTCCTGGTCACTTCGGTTGAGATGCCTGAGCCCGGAGTGAAGACTATGCGAAGTTTACTTGCTATTGCAGAAGTATTACCTTAGTCGCCTTTGCGGTTTTCGGCTAAGGTAATCATTGCTCTCCTTTTTTTTTTTTTTTTTTTTTGTGTGTGTGCCTCTACTTTTTGCCTAGGAAGTATCCTAGCGAGGTATATAGGCCCTATCTTTTGCCCAGGACGCTCTTTGCGAGTTTTCATCCTGACGGGTCACGAGCAATGCTCCTTAAGCGTAATATTTTTTACCGCATCTCGAGTTGATAGGATATCGGAGTTCTTCTCCGTCCATATTGGTGAGGATAAGGGCTCCCCCTGAGAAGGCTCGCTTGACCACAAAGGGTCCTTCATAGTTGGCTGCCCATTTCCCGATTTTGTCTTTCTGTGCTGGGAGCAGTTTCTTTACTACTAGATCTCCTTCTTGGAAAGTGCGGGGATTGACCTTCTTGTCGTAGGCCTTGATTTTTCGTTGATAAGCTTGTCCTCGACATATGGTGTTCAGTCGTTTTTCTTCTATTAGGTTCAACTGATCATACCGGTTCTGGACCCATTTAGCTTCTGTCAATTTGGCTTCCATGACGACTCGTAGGGAGGGTATTTCGACCTCTACTGGTAGTACGGCCTCCATTCCATAAACGAGGGAAAAGGGAGTAGCCCCTGTGGAGGTCCGTACTGATGTTCTGTAGCCGTGTAGGGCAAAGGGAAGCATCTCATGCCAGTCCTTATAGGTGACCACCATTTTCTGGATAATTTTCTTGATATTTTTGTTGGCTGCCTCCACTGCACCGTTCATCTTTGGTCGGTACGGAGAGGAATTGTGGTGCTGAATTTTGAAGTCTTGGCATAATTCCTCCATCATCTTATTGTTGAGATTGGTCCCATTGTCAGTAATGAGCCTATGAGGGATGCCGTACCGACATATAATGTTTTTCTTGATGAAGGTGGTCACCACTTTCCGGGTTACGTGTGCATATGATGCTGCTTCAACCCACTTGGTGAAATAGTCGATTGCCACCAATATGAAGCGATGGCCATTAGATGCTTTGGGTTCGATGGGTCCGATGACATCCATGCCCCACATAGAAAATGGCCATGGTGTAGCCAGGTTACTGAGAGGTGCGGGCGGCACATGAATGTTATCGGCGTAAACTTGGCACTTATAACATTTCTTAGCGTATTGGTGACAATCAGCTTCCATCGTGGACCAATAGTACCCTGCCCTGAGGATTTTCTTTGTCATGACATGCCCTGGTGCGTGGGTTCCAAAAGTCCCCTTGTGGATTTCTTTTATCAGTGTTTGGGCTTCTTCTTGGTCCACACACCTTAAGAGAGTGGAATCGGGGCTCTTCTTGTAGAGGGTTCCTTCAATCAATGTGAACCCTGTGGGCCTTTTGCGGATGGTTCGCTTATCATTGTCACTGATTCCCTCGGGGTATTCTCCCTTCATGAGGTACCGCTTAATGTCATGGTACCAGGGGTTTTGATCGCGCTCGTCATTTACTGCCATACAAAAAGCTTGCTTATCGTGCAGTTTGACTTGAATGATTGGCATCTCATGTTCCTGGTCCAGGGCAAACATGGATGATAGTGTGGCGAGGGCGTCGGCGATTTGATTATCCTCCCTAGGAATGTACTGGAAGGTGACACTTTCCATTCTTGCGACCAGCTCGTGGATGTACTCTAGATATGTGATCAATTTGGCGTTTCGGGTTTCCCATTCACCCTTAAGTTGATAGATAACGAGGGATGAATCGCCGAATATTTTGAGCTTAGTGACCCCATGATCTAAAGCTGCTTGGATTCCCAATGCACATGCTTCGTATTCGGCCATGTTATTGGTGCAATCAAAATTAAGCCTGGCTGTTACAGGAATGTGTTTCTTTTCAGGGGATATTAAGATAGCGCCTATCCCGTGTCCAAGCATGTTGGAAGCCCCATCGAAGAACATGGTCCACATCTCTTCTTTGGTCTCTTCGTGTTCGATGTGCATAATGTGCTCATCGGGGAAGTCATCTTGTAGAGATTGGTATTCATCTGTGGACCCATGAGCTAAATAATCCGCTAGGGGACTTCCTTTAATAGCTTTCTGGGTGACATGGATAATGTCGAATTCTGAGAGGAGAACTTGCCACCTAGCTATTCTTCCGGTCAAGATGGGCTTCTCGAAGAGGTACTTGATTGGGTCCATTTTAGAGACCAACCATGTTGTATGTCGAGCCATGTACTGTCTGAGACGCTGAGTGACCCACACCAATGCGCAACATGTTTTCTCGAATGGTGTATAGCGGGTTTCATAATCTAAGAATTTTTTACTGAGATAGTAAATGGCTCGTTCCTTTTTCCCGGTTTCATCATGTTGGCCGAGTACGCATCCCATGGATTCTTCGAGAACTGCCAAATATAGGATCAGAGGTCTCCCTTCGACAGGTGGTACCAATACTGGTGGGTTGGTTAAACAAGCTTTGATTTTATCAAACGCCTGTTGGCATTCTTCGTTCCATACCGTTGGCTGATTCTTGCGCAACAGTTTAAAGATAGGGATACATTTATCTGTTAACTGTGCGATGAAACGGGCAATGTAGTTTATCCGGCCCAGAAAACCTCTGATCTCCTTTTCTGTGCTTGGTGGGGGCATTTCCAAAATTGTCTTTGTTTTGTCGGGATCCACTTCGATTCCTCTTTCACTGACAATGAACCCCAGAAGTTTTCCTGATCGCACTCCGAAAGTACATTTTGCTGGGTTTAGCTTAAGTTGATACTTCCGGAGTCGATCAAAGAGTTTCCGGAGATATTGGATGTGGTCCATTTCATTTCTGGACTTGGCTATCATGTCGTCCACATATACTTCTATTTCCTTGTGGATCATGTCGTGGAATAATGTAACCATAGCCCTTTGATAGGTTGCCCCCGCATTCTTGAGTCCGAAAGGCATTACGCGATAACAAAAAGTCCCCCATGGTGTAATGAAGGAGGTTTTTTCTCTATCCTCCACGGCCAGTTTGATTTGGTTGTACCCCGCGTACCCATCCATGAAGGAATACAACGTGTTAGTAGCGGTATGGTCCACTAGCGTGTCTATATGTGGTAGGGGAAAGTCGTCCTTTGGACTTGCTCGATTAAGGTCCCTATAATCCACGCAGACCCTGACCTTCCCGGTCTTTTTGATGACGGGTACTATGTTGGCCAACCATTCTGGGTACTTGGAAACTACCAGGAAATTAGCATCCAACTGCCTCTGCACCTCCTCTTTTATCATTAAAGACCAGTCAGGTTTAATTCTCCTGAGCTTTTGCTTTACAGGTCGGAACCCCTCTTTTAGTGGCAATCTGTGCTCCACTATGCTCGTGTCAAGCCCTGGCATGTCATGGTATGACCAGGCGAATACATCCATATATTCTTTTAGGAGTAGTATTAATCCTTCTTTCGTGCTATTTTCCATTTGGGTGCCTATGTTCACCTTTTTATCCTCGTCCTCTTTCCCCAAATTTACAGTTTCTATCTCTTCTTGATGTGGTTGTATGATGCGTGTTTCTTTTTCCAGCATCCTTTGCATGTCCGGAGAAATGGTCTCCTGCTCACTGTCGGACTCAGTCCATTCGCCTTTCGTTTCCGGAGTCCATGGGGATTCATCAATCACAGACATGATGCGTTTTAGGTTCTGTTTTAGTCATAGATTTTATTATTCAATTTATTTCTGAAAGAATAATAAATGTAAGGGAGAAAAGAATGAATGAATGTTGACGAAAAATGCCTCGTATATTAAAGAAAATGATGTTATTTACAAGCCCTTTTGATCAAAATTCCTGCGGCCACGGCGGGGACCGCAGGAGATATAGAGAAAGCTAAAAAGAAACCCTAAGGCCGGTCCTCCTAGTCCTCCCTCTTTGCTACTCTGGCTTCGATACGGGTTTGTCGTCGGTGCTAGAAGCGGAGGTGTCAAAAGTAATCCACCGGCGTCGATTAACTCTTGAACCCGATACTTGAGGGTCAAGCAGTTCTCTGTAGAATGACCGGGTGCGCCCGAATGGTAAGCGCATTTTTCGTTCGGCTTATACCATTCGGGGTAAGGAGGCTCTAATTGCTTCTTAGGAGGAGCGCAGGTCGGGAGCTTAGCCTCCAGGCAGCTGAGGCGGCGGCAGGCCCGTAGGAAGTGGTGATAGGAGTGAACTTCCTCTCTTTCTTGCGGGGTTGCTTGGGCATTTGTGGGGTAGAAGAAGGAGTGGCAAAGTTGATTGCGTGCACGGACTCGTCCTTCTTCTTGCCGGCGGGCTTCTTGAAGGAGACACCAGCTTGGGAAGACTGTGCGATCTTCCCGCTCCTTAATCCTTGCTCCACCCTCTCGCCTACAGTGACTATATCTGAGAAGAGGTTGGAGGTACTAGCTATTGCCTTGTCGTAGTACGCTCCAGTCAGTGAGTCGATGAACATAGCCACTGTCTCCTTGTCCGTCAAAGGAGGCTCTATCTGGGCTGCCATTTCCCTCCACCTTTGGGCATACGCTTTAAAGGGCTCGTCGCCCCTTTTGCTCAGAGCTCTGAGATCTGACCTATCAGGGGTCAGATTGATGTTGTACCGGTAGCGACGGAGAAAAGCGTCTGCCAGCTGCTTCCAGTTCTGGACCTGCCCTCTCTCCAATTGCATGTACCAGTTGAGAGCTGTATCCGCGCAGACTCTCCTGAAAGCAATGGATCAGGAGTTTCTCGTTGTCGGCATGGGCGGCCATCTTACGGCAATACATCGTAAGATGGTTCTTGGGGCAGGTCAGCCCGGCGTACTTGGGGAAGTCCGGGACCTTGAATTTGGGAGGGAAGCGGATGTCTTTCACAAGGCACATATCGGCCACCTCCTTGACGTCGAAGTTATGTCCTTCGACCGCCTTCAGCCTCTCCTCCAGGGCGGAGAGTTGTTGTTTGGATACTTCTGGGGTAAGGATGCGTGCAGTCTTGGCATCCTTCCCGCCGAAAAAGTATTCTTCTTCTTCTTCCTCTTCGTGATGGGAAGGGGCATTTTCAGCTTGGCCCTCGGCGCTCTTGCTCTGGCCTTGGCGTATAACCTCCATTAGTTGAGCTACCTGCTCTCGGAGGGTATTAACTTCTGCAGTGAGCTTTCGGTTTTGCTCCTCTAGATTTTCCATTGCCTTAGCCTTTTGTGCGCGAGTACGGGTAGGAAAAGGACCAGCCACTTTCTAGAATGTCCGAAAAAGTTTTATTAATGCATGTTGAGTGCTTAAACTAACATGGGATATGCCTATGCATGAGAGTTTTTTATTTAAATGATGCTGAATGCGCTCCCATTTTTATTTTCTCTCCTTGGTTTTTCTTTACTCATGATATGATGTAGTATGGATGCTTTGACTTTGTCAAGAGTTGTTTCGTTTATTTTTTGGATTTTTATTTTTTATTTTGAATTTTTATTTTATAGCCTTTTATCTCTTCTGTCGGAACTGCGTGGCTACTTAGCTTACAAAGAACCTGAAACCAGGCTAGCTAAAAGGCAGACTGTCCGAGATAAAATATGGCTTTATGTGAAAGAATATTTATTGTCCCTTATCTCTTCTGTCGGAACTGCGTGGCTACTTAGCTTACAAAGAACCTGAAACCAGGCTAGCTAAAAGGCAGACTGTCCGAGATAAGGGTGTTTATTTGAAAAATATTTTTTGGTTTTTGTGTTTTGTTGTTTGTTTATGCTATGCAACATACAAATGCGACAAACATATGCATACACAATTCGACCATCCCCGAACCGGCGAGATTTCGTTTTTATCATGAGGTAGGGTTTTCCTGCAGAAAAGTGCATTGGTTTAGGGTAGGTTCTAACTGTTCTCACCAGGCTAAGGCCCCCAAGGTGCCCCCATTATAGGGTCCCCACTCTCCAGCCGTCCGACCATGCTCAACACTAAGGTCAGAGTCGGTCTTGTTGCCAAAAGAGGAAGGTTATCACCTTGAGTGGTGGTTTCCGATCACACTAGTGGGCACACGGCCCTAACTGCAGCGAACCGTACCTGCCACCCACTCCCTATGGTTATCTCACTTGCCCCCGGGTATAGGAGGAACTGTAGTGTGCAAGGGTTTTGTGTGCAGTTTATATTTCAATCAATCGCGTAAATATAAACAAACAACAGTTTATTGAAAGCCAAACAATAAAACATGTTATAAATACAAGTTAAGGGCAAAAGTGTTATTTTCTTGGTTTATTTATTGTTTAAGCCGACCTATCACTAAATGGGACTAACTCTCTTGGCTTCCCCAGTGGAGTCGCCATCTGTCGCCGCCATAAAAAATGAGGCGGTCGGAGCGACGCGATGGTTTTATCGACCCTCTTGTTTTCGCGTTTTTATTGGTGGTTACAACGTCGTTAGGTTGTCCGATAACCGGGCTAACCTAGAGACGAGGTTTTCGAAAAGTGTCCTTGAGTTGTCCGACAACCGGGCTAACCCAAGGACTTATTTATTTTGGGTTCTATGGAGTCGCCACCGATATTTTTACCATAAACATCGAAAAAGGGGTTTTAAAAAGGCGTTGGTTTTCGAAAACCAACTTTGGTCATTAGAACCAGAGTTGGGTAAGGGAGTTGGTTACGTGCAAAGGGAGTATTAGTCCCTTTACGACGCCCCTTTCGGGTTCCCTATGATAGGCCGACTTATTTTATTGATAAACTAGAAAAATACACTTTCGCCCTTTTTATTCTGCGGAATTTAAAAGTATGACTACATGGCCCTACTGTCTACTGCATAATTTAAAATAAAAGCGGTAAAGATGGAAGGAGAGAATTTGAACCTCCGAAGCACGCTTTTTTATATTAATTCTCTAGAAAAATAGGGTGCTTTATGGCAGCCCTTCACTCTACAAGACGTCGGAAACCTCTCGAACGCCGAAAATCACTCTTGAAAACACTCGAAACTCCGGAAATGCGTCGGAGGGATTCTAGAGAGAAGTTTTAGAGAGAAGGGAGAGCTATGCAGTCGGGGTGTGTGGAAATGAGGGGTGGAGAGCCCCTATTTATAGGTTTTCGCGACTGTCAGGTGGCGAGACCGCCGGTCTCGTCTCGACAGCGAACGAGACCGCCGTCTCGCACAACGAGACCGCCGTCTCGTTTGACATAAGCAACGAGACCGGGTCCGGGTGAACGAGACCGCCGTCTCGTTTCGCGATCAACGAGACCCCGGTCTCGGGTGAACGAGACCGCCGTCTCGCTTCAGTAGTCAACGAGACCCCCGGTCTCGGTGAACGAGACCCCGGTCTCGTTTTCGTAGGCAACGAGACCCCGGTCTCGTTGAACGAAACCCCGGTCTCGTTTTCATAGGCAACGAGACCCCGGTCTCGTTAGACGAGACCCCGGTCTCACTTGCTACGTGAGGCGAAACGGCGGTCTGGGTCATCCAGAAGGTGGTCTCGTCCCTTCGAGGCGAGAAAACTTATCTTTCGGCCCAAAAAACCTTCCTATCTTGGTACGGGAGCCTAATAGTCTCTCCTAGTGGCTTGTTAGGCTTCGACCGTCTTCAAATAGGGGATCTTCTGACTTTATTTGGAGCCCGGGCAAGATTTGGGGTCTACAGCTCCACCCTAAGGAAAATGGGGTATATCAAAATTGATGATGAATGGATATCAAAAATTGATGCTGGGATGTCTAAAGATGAAGAAGAAGATGATCAAGGTCAAATTCCTTCTTCTCCAGCTGCTGCAGAGGTTCCTGAATCCACTGGTGGTCAAGCCTCATATGAGAATATGGAGATCATACCCTATATTGAGCAGCCTGACCGTGGGACTCCACTTTCACAATTTGAAAGGACTATGCTTTCTCAAATGTCCTCATTGCAAGAAAATCAGAGGAAGCACATGCAAATGACTTATCAACACTTCCAGCAGACCAACACACAGTTCACAAACCTGGGAAATCAGATTGCTGATATCTATACCAAACTGGAAGATATGCAGCTCAATCAAGGAAATTGGGATGATTGAGTTTTGACAACAAGGGTCCCTTTCTATCATAATCTTTTTTCTTTCTTTATGTCATGTTTCTTTGACTGCTACTTTTATTTTGGACTGTAATATTAACTGGTCTTAAACCAAAAACAATCCTTTAACTTTTCTTAATATGATGTAGGTTTTTTTTAAGAGAGCTTAGATAAAATCAAAAACGCATTCTGATATTTTTAGCTGATATAAAATCGATTTAATCGATTAATTCAATTAAAAGAAACATTTACATAGGAAATTCATACCATTATAATCGATTAATTCGCGTATTAATCAATTAAAAGATGTAAATCATAAATTTGTATCAACTAAAATTAGTTTGCATCAGTTAAATCAACTAGATAAGATGTTATTCTGATTTTGCTTTATCTTTTGGTTAAATCTTAATCAATCTAGTTGACATTATCTTAAAACATCTTCCTAATAATTGTTTTTACAAAATTCGAATGAATTAGGAATCCTAGATACATCAAACTTCACTTAGTTTTCAAACTCTGAATATTTTAATTGATATAAATGAACTTTAATCGATTAAAAGCACTTATACAAAATTTTTCATATTGTTTTAATCGATTAAATGTTGATTTAATCGATTAAATGAACTTAAGTTTTTAGATTTCAACTTTCATTACTGTTTTAATAGATTAAAACATTATTTGTATAAATTAAAATCAGTAACAAGAACATTTTAATCGATTATATCCTGTTTTTAATCGATTATTACTCTGAAAGAAAAATTTAAGGCTTTAGTTAATGACTGTTCTTGTAACATGCTACTAAAGCATGTTCCTTTATCTTTATACGTGTCTATTGTATTCATTACAAACGTGTTAATGAAGATAAGTTTGAATCAACTTTAATTGGTCTTTAAATGAGTAATTCATCTAGATGGTATCATGATTTCTTCAAAATAAATTTTGTTACCATGCATAGTGTTTGTTTTGCTTCTCTATTCCCTATTTTTGGTGAAGTCAAAGGGGGATAAATGATTGATTGTTTTTGATAATGATTATTTTTATACTCACTATTTTTATACTCACTATTTAACGAAGAGAAAGGTTTAGAAAGATATCACCAAGTTTTATACTGGTTCACCCAATCCCAGGGCTACGTCCAATCTCCAGCCAAATTTCAGCTGGGTTCCACTAGATTGAATGTTTTACAAATTACAACCTTAACCTTACACTCAATCTAACACAAGAACCACAATTCCAGTTCCTGCACCTAACCTTTCACCAAGAACCAAATTCCAGTTCTTGAACTACCCTGCAGCCAAATTCCAGCTACATAAACCAGTGCCCACAATTCCAGGCACCCACAATATAGTAAAAGAAAGTAAAGAAGCAAACAGAAGAAACTAAGAACGCTCAAACCAGTTTTATGCAGTTCTGCAATATGTGTTTCTTCTCCAAAGAAATGCAATTTTGCCTCAAGAAAGAACTTTGATGAACTTCACAAAAACAAGCGTGATTCTCTCTTGAAAGTAGCACTTTTGATTGCTTGATTGATTGCTAAAAGATGTGTAAAAGATGTGTAAAAGATGTGTTTAAAAAAGTTCAAGCAATTCTGTTTATATAGAAGATTTTCAAAACTGCTGGTTTAATTAATCTGTTAAAATAATCTTTTAATCTGTTAAAAGTCTTGTTTTAATCTGTTAAGTCTTCTTTTAATCCATTAAAACGTTCTTGATTATTTTCCAGATTTGTTTTAACTGATATGACAACATTTATATCAATTAAAACTCTTTTAAAAAATCTTCTAATCTATTTTAACCGATTGTTTCCACTTTCAATCGATAAAAATACTGCAAAATATTTTTATAAACTTTTTGAAGTGATTTTAACTGATAAAAATACGTTTTAATCTGTTGAAACATTTAATACAAATTTTCCAAGTTGTTTTAATCGATTGAAACACGTTTTAATCGATTAAAATAATTATGATCGGTCATAAAGTCATTCGATAGGTCATCCGATATACCAAGTGGTTTTAATCGATTATTTCGAAGTTATATCGACTAAAATACTGAAAAAACACTTCCCTGATCTTTTTAAGTGATTTTAATCGGTTATTTCAAAATTGTATCAGTTAAAATACTGACAGAAAGTTTTCAACACTTCTTTTAATGAAAACAATCGGTTATTTTGAAGTTATATCAGTTGAAAACCTGTTATAGAAGTGTGAAGAACATTTTAGTTGATAAACCACATATACTATCAGTTAAAATAGTTGATTAAAAATCCTTTTATCAAAATGTTTTGTTTTTAACGGTTAAAACATTTTTTAGAGGCAATTGCAGAATCTTTTTAAGTGAAGAAACCTCATGCAATAGAAAGATAAAATGGTTATACCTAAGCAGAGCTGCAGACATACTAATCCTCTTCTCTTTTATCTTAAGTGACCTTTGACTGCCACAGAGTTGCCTTTGACTTCATTTTTGACTTCATCAAATCAACAAGATCTTTGCCAAAGTAAATAAGATCTTCATTACTTTTAGTCTCCCCCTATTTGATGAAGACAAACACCACTTTGAATAATAACTCTGCAAAAGAAGTCACTTGATAAAATAGATTAGTGAGCAATCAACATTTAATCATTTTCCTATTTCTCCCCCTAAATTTCTGCTTCCCTCAACTACAGAATTATTATTTCTCCCTCTAAATTGATCAAAATTATTTCTCCCCCTTTTGACTTCATAAAAAAATAGGGAACAGAGAGAAAAAAAATGCATGATATGTATTAAGTTTTAGATTTTGAAAAATAGAAAAAAATTGGATACGATACTTTACTCATGTAAAGATTAATCAAAGTTGATTCAAACTTATCTTCATTAACACGTTTGTAATGAATACAATTAACACGTGTAAAGATAAGGGAATCACGCTTTAGTAGCATGTTACAAGAACAGCCATTAACTAAAGCCTTTAATTTTTCTTCCCACAGTAAAAATTGATTAAAAATAGGACAAAATCGATTAAAAGGTTATTGTTTAATGGTTTTAATCGATTGAAATTATGTTTTAATCGATTAAAATAGTGATGAAATTTAAAAGTTTAGAACATAACTTCATTTAATCGATTAATTCGACATTTAATCGATTAAAACAGTAATGAAGAATGTTGTATAAGTGCTTTTAATCGATTTAAAAGTTTGTTTGTATCAATTAAAACGGCCAGTTTTGAAAACTTAGTAATGTTTGATGTATTTGTCATGCTTAATCCAGTGCAAATTTTGTAAAATCGATCATTTAGAAAAGTGTTTTACAATAATATCAACCACATCGATTAACTTTTAACCAATAGATCCATCAAAATCCGAATAGAATCATATTTAGCTAATTCAACTGATGTAAACTAGTTTTAGTTGATGACATATAGATTTTAATCGATTGATACGCAGTTTAATCGATTATTCTGTTGTGATTTTCCTATGTAAGTGTTTCTTTTAATCGATTTAATCGATTAAATCCATTTTGTATCAGCTAAAAATATCAGGGATCTATGTTAAATTCTATCTAGGTTTTCCTGATTCGACTTAAAACCTACATTATATTATTTAAAGCTAAAAATATTGTTTCTGGTTAATAACTCGTTAATATTACAGTCCATAAAAGAGAATTTAGAAGCAAAAGAAATATGACGTAAAGAGAAAAAAAGAAGATAAGAATGGACCCTTTTGGTCCAAAAAAAAACTCAATCATCCCAGTTGCCTTGGTTGAGCTGCATATCTTCCAGTTTGGTGTAGATATCAGCAATCTGGTTTCCAAGGGATGTGAACTGACTGTTGGACTGCTGAAAATGTTGGTATGTCATCTACATATGCTTTCTCTGGTTTTCCTGCAAAGTGGCCATTTGAGAAAGCATTGTCCTTTCAAATTGAGACAGAGGAGTCCCACGGTCAGGCTGCTCCATGTAGGGGATGATCTTCATATTTTCATATGAAGCTTGACCACTGGTAGATTCGGGAACCTCTGCAGCAGCTGGAGAGAAAGGAATTTGACCTTGCTCATCTTCTTCATCATTGTCTTCCTCACCCTCAGACATACCAGCATCAACCTTAGAAATCCATTCATCATCAATTTTAATAAACCCCATTTTTCGTAGGGTTGAGTCATCAATCTCATTTGATGCTTTTGGAGTTTCTACATACTCCCCTTCTAAATCCACTGCAAAATGTCTAAAAAATTTATTTATCAACAAAGCATAAGGCAATTTATAATCAGCAAGCCTCTTTGCTTTTACCATGTGGTCTTTAATAACATAGACCCAGTTAACCCGAATCCTATTTTCAATGCAGTACATGAGAGCCAAATCACCCTCATTGAGTATAGCATGATTACTCCCCCTTGGAGTAAGCATCCATGCAATAATGAAGGCAAGAATTCTTAATTCAAGCCTCATCTTCCCAACATTGAAAATTCTAACCGAATCATTTTGGTCTTTGAGACAGGTGCGAAAAAATTGAGTTTTGTTAAACTCTGGTAATTCAGCAATATTACCTCTAGATACTTTTCCCCCAACATCTTTGAGGCCAGCAACTTCATCCCAAATGTCAAGAGTAATGACCATATTGACTCCTTTTACCTGAGACCTTAAGGTGGAACCACTGACAGTGAGATTTGCATAGAAAACTCTTACCAGATCTGGTTGAATATTGTCAGTATATTCCAGAAAATTCTTCAGTTTTTTACTCTTTAGTTTCCTTCTTAACGAAGTGAATCCTTCTTCATCCAGCCACGCAAACCTTATGAATTTGGGGATAACAAGCTGCTTTTGACTAAAATTAGTGATGAAATTATTCATCTTATCTCTATCACCACTGAACCAATTTTCAAGGTGGCCTCCCTGATTTCCAACAGAGGAAGACTCTCCTTTCTGCTTCCTTCTTGATTTTGATCTTCTGAGCATCTTGTTGTATAGTTTTAGAGAGGGATTTTGAAACGTGAGTGCAAGAAGAAAGAGAGAAGAAACTTGAACCAGAGACTGAAGAATTAGAATAATGGACTTCAAGTGAGCAAGAAGAGTCACGGATGTCAAATTTTGTGAATTGTAGTCCAATTCGACAGAACCTGCAACAAACAGCTTTAATTTCACATGTCCCCTTGACTGAAGGCAGAGGCACAGATTTCAGGACAGTGGGTACTGCAGCTATTTTGTTCTTGGATGAATTTTTGACTTGGTCAACAGATGTAATAAATGTATTATGCAGATTTTGATTTAACACAAAACTTGAATTTTTGACTCTGTTTTGCTGACCAATTTTCAATTGAAAGTTGTGAAAATGATTTTCAGGAACAAATTAATCGATTAATCAACAAATTAGCCTATTAATTTGATCTTTAATATTAGGTTTGAAAATGCAATAGTAAATGATCGATTAATACTTAAAAGAATCGATTGTTTCTGTACTGGAAGAGATTTAGAAAATGATACCAGAATTTAAATCGATTAAAACGATGAAGAATCGATTAAATTTGACCTCTTAGTGATTTTAACTGATATAAATCCTTTTTAATCGATTAAAACAGCTAAACTAAAATTCCTGACATGATTTTAACCGATTAATTCGTATTGCAATCGATTAAAACTGTACAGATAGATTTTCTGTAAGTGATTTTAACCGATTAAAACTGTTTTATATCAATTAAAACAAACAATTTACCAAACCAGAATCAATTCTGTTGTATTGAACACCAAGGGACTTCCAGATTTTGTTCTTGCAAAATAGATTTAGCATGTTTCTGGTACCCTTTTTGTAATTACTGGGTCCAATTAGGTTATTTGAAATGACTTTAACTTTGGAATCCATTTCATTCTTCCTCTAGGAATAGCATACTTCTTAATTCTACAATATTTTACAGAATGACCTTTTTTCATGCAATATAAACATTTAACCACTGATGGTGAGTATGATTTCCTGTTTATATGTGTTTTTCTGGATTTCATCCTAGATTTAAATCCTATACCAGATTTGTCAAAAATCAGTTTTTGTGACCCAAGAAGAACATCAAGGTTAGCTTGACCTTGTGTAAACTTTGAAACAGTTTGTGATAAAAAATCAATCTTCTTTTGTAATTCTGAACAATTATTACATGCACAATCAGAATTATCATGGATTAATTTTAAAAAATCAAGATCAGTTTCATCTTCAAGAATTTTCTTTTCAAGAGAATCTACTTTATTTACTAGCCAATTATTCATGCCTTTTAGCCTATCATTTTCTTTTTGCAGTTTCTTAGCTTCTTCATGCATTTCATTAAATGCTTCTTGTAATGAATTATAATTCACTAAATTTGAAGAAGATTTAGAACTTACACTGCTGGTTTGATGATTTTGATTTGCCATTAGACACAAGTTGGCTTCTTCATTATCAGAATTTTCCGTTGATGAAGTATCATTATCATCCCATGCTATATATGCTCTTCTCTTGACTTTTTCTTCTTTCTTGTCATTGTATTTGTTCCTTTCAGGGCATTCAATTCTTACATGACCCTGCTTACCACAGCCATAACATTTATAGTTAGAAGAATCAGATTTTTTTCTCATACCTTTTATGTTTTTCTTTATCTTGAATCTTTTTCTTGAGAAATTTGTTGAACTTTCTGACAAGTAGTCCAAGATTTTCACTTTCCTCCTCTGATTCTTGACTTCTTTCTTCAACCTTGAGTGCTATACTTCTACCTTTTTTCTCAGAGACTTCTTGCTCATTGAATCTGTTAATTTCCATCTCATGTTCTCTGAGTTTGCCAAACAAGGAAGTTGTTGTCATGACTGATAAATCCTTTGATTCTGAGATTGTTGTGACCTTAGGCTGCCATGACCTGTCAAGACATTTCAGAACTTTAATATTTAATTCTTCTTTATCAAAAGTTTTACCTAAGCCCATTAGATGATTGATGATATGCGTGAAGCGCTTCTGCACATCTGCAATACTTTCACCAGTTTGCATTTTGAACAGTTCATATTCTCTTATGAGAGTATGTTTTCTGGCTCTCTTTACATCAGTTGCTCCCTCATGAGTCACCTCAAGAACTTCCCACATTTCCTTGGCAGATTTGCTTAGGGAGACCCTGAAAAACTCATCCATATTTAGTGCGAAGTAATTATATTTTTAGCGAGTACAATCACTTTGGACTTTTTTCTTTTCTTCATCATTTAAGCTGGACCATTCTTTTTACGTAATTAATAGACCATTAGCAATTACATCCCAAACATTTCTATCAATAGATTCAATAAAGATCTTCATCCTAATCTTCCAAAAAGGATAATCTGTTCCACAAAACAGTGGAGGTCTATTAATAGAAGCCCCCTCAGAAAAAGGTAATTTGTTTTCAGCCATGGATCGAAGAACTTGAATAACTCTCAAGAACCTCGCTCTGATGCCAATTTTTAGAAATGTAGGCTGAGATCAAGAGGGGGGTGAATTGATCTTTGAAAGATTTTTGCAATTAACAGATTATCAATTTCAAAGATTAAGAAATCTGATCAATTCTTGAATCACACACAGCAAGCAATAAAAAATAAATCCAGTCACAAAATTAACGAAGAGAAAGGTTTAGAAAGATATCACCAAGTTTTATACTGGTTCACCCAATCCCAGGGCTACGTCCAGTCTCCAGTCAAATTCCAGCTGGGTTCCACTAGATTGAATGTTTTACAGATTACAACCTTAACCTTACACTCAATCTAACACAAGAACCACAATTCCAGTTCCTGCACCTAACCTTTCACCAAGAACCAAATTTCAGTTCTTGAACTACCCTGCAGCCAAATTCCGCTACAGAAACCAGTACCCACAATTCCAGGCGCCCACAATTCCAGGCACCCACAATATAGTAAAAGAAAGTAAAGAAACAAACAGAAGAAACTAAGAACGCTCAAACCAGTTTTATGCAGTTCTGCAATATGTGTTTCTTCTCCAAAGAAATGTAATTTTGCCTCAAGAAAGAACTTTGATGAACTTCATAAAAACAAGCGTGATTCTCTCTTGAAAGTAGCACTTTTGATTGCTTGATTGATTGCTAAAAGTTGTGTAAAATATGTGTTTAAAAAAGTTCAAGCAATTCTGTTTATATAGAAGATTTTCAAAACTGCTGGTTTAATAAATCTGTTAAAATAATCTTTTAATCTGTTAAAAGTCTTGTTTTAATCTGTTAAGACTTCTTTTAATCCATTAAAACGTTCTTGATTATTTTCCAGATTTGTTTTAACTGATACGACAACGTTTATATCAATTAAAACTCTTTTCAAAAAATCTTCTAATCTATTTTAATCGATTGTTTCGACTTTCAATCGATTAAAATACTGCAAAATATTTCTATAAACTTTTTCAAGTGATTTTAACTGATAAAAATACGTTTTAATCTATTGAAACGTTTAGTAAAAATTTTCCAAGTTGTTTTAATCGATTGAAACGTGTTTTAATCGATTAAAATAATTCTGATCGGTCATAACTCAAATCTGATCGATCATATCTGGTTCTGATCGGTCATATCTGGTTCTGATCGGTCATATCTGGTTCTGATCAATCATAAAGTCATTCTGATCGATCATCTGATATACCAAGTGGTTTTAATCAATTATTTCGAAGTTATATCGACTAAAATACTGAAAAAACACTTCCCTGATCTTTTTAAGTGATTTTAATCGGTTATTTCAAAATTGTATCAGTTAAAATACTGACAGAGAGTTTTCAACACTTCTTTTAATGAAAACAATCGGTTATTTTGAAGTTATATAAGTTGAAAACCTGTTATAGAAGTTTGAAGAACATTTTAGTTGATAAACCACATATACTATCAGTTAAAATAGTTGATTAAAAATCCTTTTGTCAAAATGTTTTGTTTTTAACGGTTAAAACATTTTTTTAGAGGCAATTGCAGAATCTTTTTAAGTGAAGAAACCTCATGCAGCAGAAAGATAAAATGGTTATACCTAAGCAGAGCTGCAGACATACTAATCCTCTTCTCTTTTATCTTAAGTGACCTTTGACTGCCACAGAGTTTCCTTTGACTTCATTTTTGACTTCATCAAATCAACAAGATCTTTGCCAAAGTAAATAAGATCTTCATTACTTTCAACACAATCCACCAAAGAACTCCACTTGGTGATTCTTATCGCTTCTAGCCCACACTAGGTTCCAAAAGCCCCTTTTTCCTCCAACAAATTGTTCTCTGGCAATCACAGCTCTCAACTTTTGTTTGAAAAAGATTGTTCAATTTGCAAAGAGCCTTAGAGAACCTTAAGTAGATGAATTAGGGTTTGGGAATTGGGGATTTTCGAAACTTGGTGTATTGGGACTAGGGTTTTTGAAACTTGGTTCAATTTGAAGTTCAAAATGCATATCTGACTGAAATAATCGATTATCTCAAGTGTTAATCAATTATTACAGAGCCAAAATCAACAAGAACCCATAACGCATTGTCTTAATCAATTATTTGGGCTGTTAATCGATTAACAGCCCTGCTAATCGATTATTTCAGCTGTTAATCGATTATTCTTGAGAGCTGATACAAAAAATGATTTTTCTCTCTGTAATAATCGATTAGTTAGCCTGTTAATCGATTAAACCAGTGTGTTTTTGATAAAAATGAGTTTTTGAAGCTTCTAAAGAGTAGACTATGTGTTGGCTATCTTAGACTCTAATGTTACAAACTCAAAATCATCAAAACAAAGTTATTACACAAGAATACAAGTCTTCAACTCTCTAAGTCCATTGTTCTTGAATCATCATCAAAATCAACAACCTTCATGTCAATGTAACTTCAACATTCATGTCCTTGTATGTTTCAACAATTACAAGATGTTTTTTATGAAATGCATGCAGTAGCAAAAAAATTAGAAATTGAAAACAAAAGATTAAAAAGCTTGAATAGTTTATTAGAAAACAAAATCATTCTTCTTGAAAAAGAAATTCTTGATAAAGAAACTAAGAATGAAAATCACGAAATAGGTAATAATTCGGATTGCATGTGTAATGAAAAAAAAGATTGTGAAAATTGTCCTGAGTTACAAAAGAAATTAGCATATTTAATAAAAACTGCATCTAAACTTGCACAAGGAAAAACCAGTCTTGATGTTATACTTGATTCTCAAAAGTTGGTTATTGATCGTGGTGGTATTGGTTTTAAACTTCTTGTTGGAAAGAAAACTAGAGCATTTAAAAACTATTTTGCATATAGTAAATCTATTTCATCACCATTTATTACATGCTTCTATTGTATGAAAAGAGGTCATTCTGTTAAATTTTGTAGAATAAAAAAGTATGTTATACCAAGAGGAAGAATGAAGTGGATTCCCAAGAATTCATTTCAAATAATCTGATTGGACCCAATGACTATAAAAAGGGTACCAGATATATGTGAAATCTGTTTTGCAGGAACAAAATCTGGAAGATCTTTGGTACCCAATTCATGGACTATGTATTTTAATTGATATAAAACTATTTTAATCGATTAATTCCACTTACAGAGTATACCAGAAAATTTGTCCGTACAATTTTAATCGATTAAAATACGAATTAATCGATTAAAATGCTCTCAGGATATTTAGTATGATTGTTTTAATCGATTAAAAAGTATTTACATCAGTTAAAATCATTAAAAGGACAAATTTAATCGATTATTTCTCGATTTAATCGATTATTATTCTGATATATTCTTTCCAGAACAAGAATAATTGATTCAATAACAAATTAATCGATTAATATTCTGCTTTCAGTGCAGAATTAATTGATTATTTCGATTCTATATTAGTTGTAGTGCAACTATACTAATTTCTCTTTCAGGATAACAAACTGAAGATCTCTAGTACCTTGACAGTAGCTGTTCTAAACATATGGCAGGTGATATTACAAACTTTTACAATTTAAAACCAAAGAATGGTGGGACTGTTGTCTATGGGGATAATAACAAAGGAAGAATTCTTGGAATAGGTGACATCAAATGCACAGAATCAGGTATTATTAACAATGTATTATATGTTGAGGGTTTAAAACATAATTTGATTAGTATTAGCCAGCTGTGTGATAAAGGACACAAAGTTATCTTTGGTCAAGATCAATGTCAAATTATCAAATCAGATTCAGAACAGGTATTGATCACTGGTAAGAGAATAAACAATATTTACATGTTAGATACTAATTCTGCTAAAAATTGTTGTTTAATTTCTAAAGAGAATGATTCCTGGTTGTGGCATAGGAGGTTAGCTCATATTCATATGAATCACCTTAATAAATTGATTTCTAAAGATCTTGTAATTGGCTTACCTAAACTTAAGTTTGTGAAAGACAAAGTATGTGATGCATGTCAAAAGGGCAAGCAAGTAAAGAATTCCTTTCCGCAGAAAAATATTGTTTCAACATCAAGACCTCTTGAAGGTATCTTCTTGGGTTATTCATTGAATAGCCATGCATATAGAATCTTTAACAAAAGACTAAATACTATAGAAGAATCTGTTCATGTTGTGTTTGATGAGACTAACCCAAGTATGCAGAATAATTTTGAGTATGGTACAAAAGATGATGCTTTAACTAATAAAATGTATCAGTTAAAATTTCCAGAATCAACAATTTTTCAAAAACAGGAAGAATCTATTGAAGAATCTATTGAAGAATCTGAAGAGCAGCTGCCTAAAGAATGGAAGACTCCAAGAAATCTTTCAATAGACAACATCATTAGTGAAATAAATCAGGGAGTTTCCACTAGAAGATTTTTAAATAAATTCTGCAATCACATGGCATTTGTATCACAAATAAAACCAAAAACCATATCTGATGCATTAAAGGATAATAACTAGATTAATGCTATGCATGATGAATTAAATCAATTTACAAGAAATGAAGTATGGGAATTAATTCCAAAACCAGATGATGTCAATATTGTAGGAACTAAATGGGTTTTTAGAAATAAAATGGATGAAAATGGTATAATTACTAGAAATAAGGCTAGATTAGTTGCTAAAGGGTATAATCAACAAGAAGGAATTGATTTTGATGAAACATATGCTCCTGTTGCTAGATTAGAGGCTGTTAGACTTCTACTTGCTTATGCTTCAATAAAGAATTTCAGGTTATTTCAAATGGATGTCAAAAGCGCTTTCTTAAATGGCTACTTGAATGAAGAAGTTTTTGTTACACAACCACCTGGTTTTGAAGATCATATTCATCCAGAATGTGTTTACAGATTAAAGAAAGCATTATATGGTCTCAAGCAAGCCCAAGACAACGGTATGAAAGGTTAAGTAATTTTCTCATATCAAAGGGCTATCAAAGAGGTTTGGTTGATAAGAATTTATTTCTGAAAAAATTAAATAATGATATAATTCTAGTTCAAGTATATGTTGATGACATCATTTTCGGAGCCACTAATGAGTCTTTATGTAAAGATTTTATGAAAGATATGTAGGGGGAATTTGAGATGTCTATGATGGGGGAACGCAACTACTTTCTTGGATTACAAGTTAAACAACTTCAAGGAAGAAGTTTTCTTCATCAATCTAACTGCACAGAGCTTTTAAAGAAATTTGAGATGCAACATTGCAAAGAAGCATCAGATGAAAAAGGAAAACCAGTAGATGAAACTAAATATAGAGGGTGTATTGGTTCTTTACTATATCTCACAGCAAGTAGACCTGACATTATGTTTAGTGTTTGTATGTGTGCCAGGTTTCTATCTGCACCAAAAGAATATCATCTTACTACTGCAAAAAGGATCCTCAAATATCTCAAAGGGACTTTAAATGTTGGGTTATGGTATCCTGGTGAGTCCAAACTAAATTTAATTGGATACTCTGACTCAGATTTTGCAGGGTGTAAGCTTGACAGGAAAAGCACCAGTGGCACTTTTCATACCTTGAATCTAACCGGCAATCCTTTCTTTCTATTCAATCCCAAGGTCGATGGGTCTCATAGCAAACCAGTCATTCATATCGATTCGGAGTAAGAATCTTTGATCTATCTGGGTTATGGCCTGTCAGGCCTCGTTTTACCCTGTCTCGAATGCGTCTCGGTTCCATCCCATCCACACCACACCCTTGTTTCTCCCGCTAGAGCTTGCCTAGCTGTCCTCCGCCAACGGAAACCCATTTAGGCTCGTTTGTTTAGCAGAACAAATAAGACTTTCAACCGAAATCCTTTCTTTCAATTACGTTGATGAGCTGGTTGTTGTGTATTAGTCCTTTTTTACATTGTTAGTCGGTACGGAATAGTTGCTGCCAAATAAAAGGATGAAATAGCATTAAGAAAGTGTTCCGTGAGTGCATTCTAGTCAGTCTGTTACTTAATAAAGAAGACTGATACTGAACGCACGTTAGCGAAAGTCTGTGTGCAAGTAGGAGGGAGAATAGCTTGTGACCCTTACCCAAGGGTCACATCGCTAGTCATATCTTTGATTTTCTTTCTTTTCCCCTCCGGGGCAAGTCCCAATCCGATCTATCAGGTCTTTTTGTGGTTGGCAGCTGGAGAGAACCTATTGACAGCAGCAAGGAGAGCAAACAAGCACCGGACTAAACAAGCAACGGATTGCTACCTTTATTCACTAAAGCAGTGGAGTTTGATTGCTTGAGATACCAATACGAGATCAAACCGATACCGATGAGACTGAGAAATCTATTTTTACTCGAAAGATACCGACACAGATCAAATTCGAATACCGATTCCGAACCGAAGGGACTGAGGAAATCAAGTACTACGTAACTTAAGACAAACAGGATCGCTCGCGCCCCTTACCCAAGTGTCGCAGCGCTTGTTCAGAAAGAAAATTCTTATCTTTCTTTCTTCTAGTCCCACTCCGGTCCATGAACTCACTGATGACCGTTTTCTTCCTGCGTATATTGATTCGAACTGAATGTATGATTCTTCACTCTCTGTAAGGGCTTACCTTTTCTTGCTCGTTAGCTGCTGGAGTTTTCTTGCTAGGTACGGAAGTTTTCAAATCCATTGACTGAGTTTTCTGGTCGGTCAGTAAATAGGTCCGGGCCTATGTGTCTGAGTGTAATGCTCTTTCTTTTTCTGTTGTTTTAGCCTCAATCAAATAGGCAGGCACCAAAGAATATTAGCTCAAGCCTTTTTCGTCCCTTTGAAAGAAGGACCGGCCTGAGGGTTCGGTTCTTCGGTAGCACGCACTGGTTTTACTAAAGTTCAATCCCAATACCAGATAAAGAAGCAGCGAAGAATAGAGGGAATATCACCAGTTGTTAGTCTAGGTTTCAAACAGCCAACTAAGGGTTAGGGGTAGCTATAGCTCCAGGGAGGGGAGGGTGTTGCCGGTCTGGATTGATGCCTTTCCTTCTTTCCAGGATTAAGGATCTCCCTTAAGAATGACCTCAGGAACAGTCAATGGGAACGCCATGCCATCGAGGGGCTAGTGTGACCATCCATAGCATACGACGGGCGAGAGGGGTACGTGGTGGCTCAATGTGTCTACCAGTTTCAGGTGAGAGGCTATTCGGAGATCCAGGGCGAGTCCCGATTCCATATATACGGTTAAGCAAGCCCTACCGCCAACTTCCACCCAGAGGACAACGTGAGCGCCTGGCGCGAAAGGTTGCTTTGCTTTACTAAAAAAAAGAAATAAGAAATCAAATAAAATATAAGGCGCATTAGCGCTTTCGTTTTCCAATAAGGGGCGGAGCTTGAAGAAGTGAAGCGAGCCTAGAATAGCAGCCTATTACGTTACGTTTTCAGGCCCCTTGAATTTTTTTTTTTAAATAAAGCGCTAGTGCCCCTATCCTATAGAGAGAGTAAGGCTCTTCTGCTATCAATGAAACCGAAAGAAATACAAAAACCCAGTGCATTTTGTATAGATCGAGACTTGTAGCTGGATTCTTTACTCATGACATACTGGGAAGAATTGCAGGAAATTAATCGTTTGATAACACTTCTGACTATTTAATTAAAATGATATCCGACGATCAAGACAATTCCCGCGAACTCTTTCATTTCATATCATAGAAGTTGATTCTTATTCTTACAAACAAAGCAAATAGCATTTCCTATTTATTTGTCCCCTATCCTATAGAGCTGGACCTATTCTGATTCTGAATTATCCGTCGCTACGCTATTCCCAAGGACTAGCAAAATCAAAATAGCGAAATTCTTGGGTCATCTCAATGGGTTCAGAAACCACTCGTTTCTCTGGATCATCATAGCGTACTTCTACATATCCACTCAGAGGAAGGTCTTTTCGTAATGGATGACCCTCGAAACCATAATCTGTTGATATACGGCATAGATCCGGATGATTGATGGAAGAAACACAAAACATATCCCAAACTTCTCGCTCCCACCGGCCGGCTGATGGAAATAGACTGACTACCGGAGATATTCGTGTTACTTCGTCTGCACTGGTTTGTACACGAATGCGTGAGTTGTTAGAAAAGTAGTTTTAGATCAAGAGGGGGGGTGAATTGATCTTTGAAAGTTTTTCGCAAATAACATATTATCTATTTGTAAAAATAAGATTTCAGATCTTTTCTTTAATCACAAAGCAATCAATCAAATATAAACGCAGTGACAGAATTAAAGGAGAGAAAGGTTAAGAAAGATATCACCGGTGTTTTATACTGGTTCACCCAATACCAGGGCTACGTCCAGTCTCCAGCCAAATTCCAGCTGGGTTCCACTAGATCAAATGTTTTACAGACTTACAATCTTACGCTTAATCTACCACAAGAACCAAATTCCAGCTTCCGCACTCAACCTCTCACCAAGAACCAAATTCCAGCTTCTTGATAACCTCTACAACCAAATTCCAGCTGCAGAGAAACCAGTGCCCAAATTCCAGGCACCAAACAATACAAAAAGAATGTAAAGAAATGAAAAAGAAGAAACTAGAATGCTCAAACCAGTTTATGTAATTCTGCTGTAAGTGTTTCTTCTTCAGGAAAAATCAAGTTGCCTCAAGAAAGATTTTCAAAGAACTTCTCAAAAACTGACGCGAATCTTTCTTGAAAAGATGCTAAAGTTTGCTTGCTTGATTGCTTAAGATTGATGTTCAAATGTTGTGTTTGAAATGTTCAAGCCAAACTGTTTTTATAGAAGATTTTCAAAACTGCTGGTTTAATCAATCTGTTAAAAGATTTTTTTTAATCTGTTAAAAGTGTAGTTTTAATCTGTTAAAACTTCTTTTAATCCATTAATACGTTCTTGATTCTTTAACAGATTTGTTTTAACTGATACGACAACGTTTGTATCAATTGAAACTCTTTACAAAAAATCTTCTAATTTGATTTAATCGATTGTTTCGCAATTCAATCGATTAATATACTGCAAAACTTTCTTGTAAAACTTTCCAAATTATTTTAACTGATAAAAATAAGTTTTAATCGATCAAAACGCTGTGTAGAAATTTTCTAAGTTGTTTTAATCGATTGAAACGTGTTTTAATCGATTGAAAAAAACTCTGATCGGTCATAACTCAATTCTGATCGATCATGTCTGATTCTGATCGGTCATAATTGCATTCTAATCGATCATCCTGAATGTTAAGTGGATTTAATCGATTAAAACCAAGTTGTATCGATTAAAATATTGCAAAAACACTTTTCTGAACATTCTAAGTGATTTTAATCGGTTATTTCAAAACTGTATCAGTTAAAAACTTGTTTAAGAAAGCTTTTGTCAAAATACTTTGTTTTTAACTTGTTTAAACGATTTTAGAGGCATTTTGCAAAATCTTTTAAGTGAAGAAACCTCATGCGACAGAAAAGATAAAATTGATTATACCTAAGCATAGCAAGTGACACACTAATCTCTCTACTTTTATCTAAGTGATCGTTGACCGCTACAAAGTTGACTTTGACTTTATCTTTGACTTCATCAAATCAACAGGATCTTTGTCGAGTATTTCAATAAGATCTTCATCACTTACAGCTCTCCCTATTTGATGAAGACAAACACCACTTTGAATAATAACTCTGCAAAAGAAGTCACTTGATAAAACAGATTAGTGAGTAATAAAGAAATGAATTATTTTCCTATTTCTCCCCCTAAATTGTTGCTTCCTAACTAAAGAATTATTTCTGATTAAAAGTAAAGCAACTAAAGCAACTATTCTCCCCCTTTTGACTTCATCAAAAAAATAGGGGACAGAAGAGAAACAATGCAAATGTATGTAATAAGTTTTAGATTTTGAAAATTAAAAAAAGAACGATATCTTACTCATGTAAAGATCAATCAAAGTTGATTCAAACTTATCTTCATTAACACGTTTGTAATGAATACAATCAAAGTTGATTCAAACTTATCTTCATTACAAGAACAACCATTAACTAAAGCCTTTAATTTTTCTTTCCAAAATAAAAATCAATTAAAAATAGGAAAAAAAATCGATTAAAAAGTTCTTGTTAATGATTTTAATCGATTGAAATAATGTTTTAATCGATTAATTCGACATTTAATCGATTAAAACAAGTAAAGAAAAATGTTGTATAAATTCTTTTAATCGATTTAAAAGATTTTTTATTGATTAAAACAACCAGCTTTTGAAATCTAAGTAATGTTTGATGCAAATTTATGCCTAATCTAGTATAAATTTTGTAAAGCTGATCATCTAGAAGGATGTTTAACAATAATATCAACTACATCGATTAAATTTTAACCAATAGATCCAACAAAATCAGAATAAAATCTTATTTAGCTAATTTAACTGATGTAAGCTAGTTTATAAAGATTTTTAATCGATTGATACGCAGTTTAATCGATTATTTTGTTGTGAAAAGTGTTTCCTTTAATCAATTTAATCGATTAAATCCATTTTGTGTCAGCTAAAACTCTTAGGGATCTATGTTGAATTCTATCTATGCTAGTTTGTTTCGAATTTAAAACCTACATTATATTAATCAAAGCTAAAGATATTGTTTCTGGTTAATAACCAGTTAATATTACAGTCCATAAAAGAGAATTTTGAAGCAAAAGAAATATGACGTAAAAAAAAAAAAAGAATGGACCCTTGTTGTCCAAGGACTCAATCATCCCAGTTGCCTTGGTTCCACAATAACCTGAGACTCCTTTAGAATTATTGAAAGATCCTCTTGTTGGTTTGTTGTTAGGGATGCCAGATCATCAGTATAAAATTGATCCCTGTACTGCCAATAAACACACATACCCTGTGCCAATTTTAGCTTTCCATTCAATTCTTGAATTTCTGTCTCAGATTTGTCTCCTTACAGTATCACCTCGTGACCTTGATGATTAAAACTAATTCCAATGAATTTCACCAAGAGTATTGAACCAATGCATGCCCAAAAATTATTCCAAATGTATTGATAGGTAATGCCAAGAAATTTAATGTAAACATGTGTTCATTGAATCTCCAAGTTATCTGTTCACACTTCCTAGTAATCAACAACTTATTATCAGAAGCAACCATCACTGAAAAATCCTTGATAAACTATGTTTTCAGTCCCAACAACTTGACCCATTTGACACTAATGAAATTATGTGTACTCCTAGAGTCCATAAGAAAAGGGACAGTCTACTTCTTGATAATTCCTTTGATTTGTAATGTATTACCACCCAACATTCCATGTAAAGCATTAAGAGAAATGTAGACATCTGCAGCTTGAATCATGTCTATGTTGTTGTCAAAATATAGTTTGTTCTTCCTCAAAGTCCATGACTTACACTATATCGGCCTCAATTTGTTCCTGGGCAAAGAAGATAACTTTGGGCTTACCCCAAACTTTACATTTCAACTACTCAATCCCTTTGCAATCATGTCAGTAACTTCCTTTCTAAATATGGAAGTTGAGGTGCTACCTTTTGAATCGGTAGTTGCTGAAACAAACACCTAAAGCTTTAAACTGGTTGTAGAATGACTCTGCTACAAATTAACCGGAGTTGTCCTTGTTTATGTTTCCGAATTGGACTCTTGTTTGCAGTAATTTATTTTCGAAAACTTTTAAAATTCCCTTTTGAAGTCTTGCAAGATGCATACCTTCTTGCAGAGACTATGGTTTATGAATTCTCACAGATTTTTCCAGTTAACAAAGAAAAACTTAATGTCATTGACTCAGATATAACTACATGAGCAAAAAAAACTTAAACTTCCAAATATTCTCCCAAATCTTCCTCTTGTAGCAATCATGATAATTCAACAATATCCTCAAAAGTACGATCATCAAATCGATATGACATATCTTGTGATATTTGTTCCCAAGATTTATTCTTGAAACCGGGTTGATGCATGCAATGTCGCTGCCATGAAAAAACCTTTCCATCCATGGATAACAAGAATAACTTTTCCACATTATGCCCCTAGTCTAGTTTCCAATTCAAAGATTTGTTCGAGTCTTTGCTTTCCAATCATAAGAATTTGTGCCATTGAAAGTAAATTGGATGTTCCATAACAGACTACTCGAATTGGACATGTCCGAAACTCATTCGGCAATATTCATGATTGCCTGGCCGCTAGTTATGACTCGTAATGGAAGAAACTAAATTTTCTAATGTATACTATAGTGAATCCAATTTTCATTTGAATGTTATGACACTAATTTTCAGAAACAAATTAATTGATTAACCAACTAATTAACCTATTAATCTGATTTTTAATACTAGATTTGAAAATGCTACAGTGAAATAATCGATTAATTTATAAAGGAATCGATTAGTCTTGTATAGAATGAAATTAATAAAATGATAACAGAATTTAAATCGATTAAAACGAAAAAGAATCGATTCAATTTGACATCTTAGTGATTTTAGTTGATATAAATCCTTTTTAATCGATTTAAAACAGCTAGACTCAAATCCTGAGAACATTTTAATCGATTAATTCGTATTTCAATCGATTAAAACGGTACGGACAGATTTTCTGATATCCTCTGTAAGTTATTTTAATCGATTAATACTGTTTTATATCAATTAAAACAATCAGTTTATGAAAACAGAACCTTATTTGCTGCTTTGAACATCAAGGGACTCCCAGATTTTGTTCCTGCAAAATAAATTTAACATGTTTCTGGTACCCTTTATAATTACTGGGTCCAATTAGGTTATTTGAAATGACTTTAACTTTGGAATTCATTTCATTCTACCTTTAGGAATAGCATACTTTTTAATTCTACAGTATTTTACTGAATGACCTCTTTTCATGCAGTAAAAACATTTAATCACAGAGTATGATTTCCTATTTACATTTGTTTTTCTGACTTTCATCCTAGATTTAAATCCTATGCCAGATTTGTCAAAAAATAGTTTTTGTGACCCAAGTAAAACGTCAAGATTAGCTTGACCTTGTGTAAACCTTGAAACGGTTTGTGATAAAAAATCAATTTTCTTTTGTAATTCTGAACAATTATTACAGGGTTTATTACATGCACAATCAGAATTATCATGAATTAATTTTAAGAAATCACAATCAGTTTCATCTTCAAGAAATCTCTTTTCAAGAGAGTCTACTTTATTTACTAGCCAATTATTCAATCCTTTTAGCCTATCATTTTCTTTTTGTAGTTTCTTAGCCTCTTCATGCATTTCATTAAATGCTTCTTGTAATGAATTATAATCCACTATGTTTGAAGAAGAATTATAACTTACACTGCTGGATTGAAGGTTTTGATTTGCCATTAGACACAGGTTGGCTTCTTCATTATCAGAATTGTCTGTTGATGAAGTGTCATTGTCATCCCATGCTACATAGGCTCTTTTTACATCTGTTGTCCCTTCATGAGTAACCTCAAGAACATCCCACATCTCCTTGGCAGATTTGCATTTGGAGACCCTGAAAAACTCATCCATGTTAAGTGCAGAAGTAATTATATTTTTGGCAATACAATCATCTTGGATTAATTTCTTTTCACAGTCATTCAAGCTACACCAATCTTTGTTAAAAATATCGGTTTCTTGTTCAATGATATTCCACACATTTATACTAACAGATTCAATAAAGATCTTCATCCTAATTTTCCAAAAAGGATAATCTGTTCCAAAAAATAGTGGAGGTCTGTTAATAGAAGCTCCCTCAGAAAACGGTAATCTGTTTTCAGCCATGGATCGAAGAACTTGAATAACTTTCAAGCACCTCGCTCTGATGCCAATTGTTAGAAAAGTAGTTTTAGATCAAGAGGGGGGCTGAATTGATCTTTGAAAGTTTTTCGCAAATAACAGATTATCTATTTGTAAAAATAAGATTTCAGATCTTTTCTTTAATCACAAAGCAATCAATCAAATATAAACGCAGTGACGTAATTAAAGGAGAGAAAGGTTAAGAAAGATATCACCGGTGTTTTATACCTGGTTCACCCAATACCAGTGGCTACGTCCAGTCTCCGAACAAATTCCAGCTGGGTTCCACTAGATCAAATGTTTTACGACTTACAATCTTACACTTAATCTACCACAAGAACCAAATTCCAGCTTCCGCACTCAACCTCTCACCAAGAACCAAATTCCAGCTTAGCAGAGAAACCAAGTGCCCAAATTCCAGGCACCAAACAATACAAAAAGAATGTAAAGAAATGAAAAAGAAGAAACTAGAATGCTCAAACCAGTTTATGTAATTCTCGCTGTAAGTGTTTCTTCTTCAGGAAAAATCAAGTTGCCTCAAGAAAGATTTTCAAAGAACTTCTCAAAAACTGACGCGAATCTTTCTTGAAAAGATGCTAAAGTTTGCTTGCTTGATTGCTTAAGATTGTTGTTCAAATGTTGTGTTTGAAATGTTCAAGCCAAACTGTTTTTATAGAAGATTTTCAAAACTGCTGGTTTAATCAATCTGTTAAAAGATTTTTTTAATCTGTTAAAAGTGTAGTTTTAATCTGTTAAAACTTCTTTTAATCCATTAATACGTTCTTGATTCTTTAACAGATTTGTTTTAACTGATACTGACAACGTTTGTATCAATTGAAACTCTTTACAAAAAATCTTCTAATTTGATTTAATCGATTGTTTCGCAATTCAATCGATTAATATATCTGCAAAACTTTCTTGTAAAACTTTCCAAATTATTTTAACTGATAAAAATAAGTTTTAATCGATCAAAACGCTGTGTAGAAATTTTCTAAGTTGTTTTAATCGATTGAAACGTGTTTTAATCGATTGAAAAAAACTCTGATCGGTCATAACTCAATTCTGATCGATCATGTCTGATTCTGATCGGTCATAATTGCATTCTAATCGATCATCCTGAATGTTAAGCGGATTTAATCGATTAAAACCAAGTTGTATCGATTAAAATACTGCAAAAACACTTCTCTGAACATTCTAAGTGATTTTAATCGGTTATTTCAAAACTGTATCAGTTAAAAACTTGTTTAAGAAAGCTTTTGTCAAAATACTTTGTTTTTAACTTGTTTAAACGATTTTAGAGGCATTTTGCAAAATCTTTTAAGTGAAGAAACCTCATGCAGCAGAAAAGATAAAATTGATTATACCTAAGCATAGCATCGGACACACTAATCTCTCTACTTTTATCTAAGTGACTGTTGAACGCTACAAAGTTGACTTTGACTTTATCTTTGACTTCATCAAATCAACAGGATCTTTGTCAGAGTATTTCAATAAGATCTTCATCACTTACAGTCTCCCCCTATTTGATGAAGACAAACACCACTTTGAATAATAACTCTGCAAAAGAAGTCACTTGATAAAACAGATTAGTGAGTAATAAATAAATGAATTATTTTCCTATTTCTCCCCCTAAATTGTTGCTTCCTAACTAAAGAATTATTTCTTATTAAAAGTAAAGCAACTAAAGCAACTATTCTCCCCCTTTTGACTTCATTAAAAAAATAGGGGACAGAAGAGAAACAATGCAAATGTATGTAATAAGTTTTAGATTTTGAAAATTAAAAAAAAATACG
This sequence comes from Sphenostylis stenocarpa, assembly GCA_963425845.1. NCBI lineage: Eukaryota > Viridiplantae > Streptophyta > Magnoliopsida > Fabales > Fabaceae > Sphenostylis > Sphenostylis stenocarpa. The sequence continues at coordinate 67,844,487 of OY731403.1, read as the reverse complement.
ATATCTTACTCATGTAAAGATCAATCAAAGTTGATTCAAACTTATCTTCATTAACACGCTTGTAATGAATACAATTAACACGTGTAAAGATAAGGGAATCACGCTTTAGTAGCATGTTACAAGAACGACCATTAACTAAAGCCTTTAATTTTTCTTTCCAGAATAAAAATCAATTAAAAACAGGAAAAAAAATCGATTAAAAAGTTCTTGTTAATGATTTTAATCGATTGAAATAAAGTTTTAATCGATTAATTCGACATTTAATCGATTAAAACAGTAAAGAAAAATGTTGTATAAATTCTTTTAATCGATTTAAAAGATTTTTTATTGATTAAAACAACCAGCTTTTGAAATCTAAGTAATGTTTGATGCAAATTTATGCCTAATCTAGTATAAATTTTGTAAAACTGATCATCTAGAAGGATGTTTAACAATAATATCAACTACATCGATTAAATTTTAACCAATAGATCCAACAAAATCAGAATAAAATCTTATTTAGCTAATTTAACTGATGTAAGCTAGTTTATAAAGATTTTTAATCGATTGATACGCAGTTTAATCGATTATTTTGTTGTGAAAAGTGTTTCCTTTAATCAATTTAATCGATTAAATCCATTTTGTGTCAGCTAAAACTCTTAGGGATCTATGTTGAATTCTATCTATGCTAGTTTGTTTCGAATTTAAAACCTACATTATATTAATCAAAGCTAAAGATATTGTTTCTGGTTAATAACCAGTTAATATTACAGTCCATAAAAGAGAATTTTGAAGCAAAAGAAATATGACGTAAAAAAAAAAAAAAAGAATGGACCCTTGTTGTCCAAGGACTCAATCATCCCAGTTGCCTTGGTTCCACAATAACCTGAGACTCCTTTAGAATTATTGAAAGATCCTCTTGTTGGTTTGTTGTTAGGGATGCCAGATCATCAGTATAAAATTGATCCCTGTACTTCCAATAAACACACATACCCTGTGCCAATTTTAGCTTTCCATTCAATTCTTGAATTTCTGTCTCAGATTTGTCTCCTTACAGTATCACCTCGTGACCTTGATGATTAAAACTAATTCCAATGAATTTCACCAAGAGTATTGAACCAATGCATGCCCAAAAATTATTCCAAATGTATTGATAGGTAATGCCAAGAAATTTAATGTAAACATGTGTTCATTGAATCTCCAAGTTATCTGTTCACACTTCCTAGTAATCAACAACTTATTATCAGAAGCAACCATCACTGAAAAATCCTTGATAAACTATGTTTTCAGTCCCAACAACTTGACCCATTTGACACTAATGAAATTATGTGTACTCCTAGAGTCCATAAGAAAAGGGACAATCTACTTCTTGATAATTCCTTTGATTTGCAATGCATTACCACCCAGCATTCCATGTAAAGTATTAAGAGAAATGTAGACATCTGCAGCTTGAATCATGTCTATGTTATTGTCAAAATATAGTTTGTTCTTCCTCAAAGTCCATGAGTTACACTATATCGGACTCAATTTCTTCCTGGGCAAAGAAGATAGCTTTGGGCTTACCCCAAACTTTACATTTCAACTACTCAATCCCTTTGCAATCATGTCAGTAACTTCCTTTCTAAATATGGAAGTTGAGGTGCTACCTTTTGAATCGGTAGTTGCTGAAACAAACACCTAAAGCTTCAAACTGGTTGTAGAATGACTCTGCTACAAATTAACCGGAGTTGTCCTTGTTTATGTTTCCGAATTGGACTCTTGTTTGCAGTAATTTATTTTCGAAAACTTTTAAAATTCCCTTTTGAAGTCTTGCAAGATGCATACCTTCTTGCAGAGACTGTGGTTTATGAATTCTCACAGATTTTTCCAGTTAACAAAGAAAAACTTAATGTCATTGACTCAGATATAACTACATGAGCAAAAAAAAAACTTAAACTTCCAAATATTCTCCCAAATCTTCCTCTTGTAGCAATCATGATAATTCAACAATATCCTCAAAAGTACGATCATCAAATCGATATGACATATCTTGTGATATTTGTTCCCAAGATTTATTCTTGAAACTGGGTTGATGCATGCAATGTCGCTGCCATGAAAAAAACCTTTCCATCCATGGATAACAGCAATAACTTTTCCACATTATGCCCCTAGTCTAGTTTCCAATTCAAAGATTTGTTCAGTCTTTGCTTTCCAATCATAAGAATTTGTGCCATTGAAAGTAAATTGGATGTTCCATAACAGACTACTCGAATTGGACATGTCCGAAACTCATTCGGCAATATTCATGATTGCCTGGCCGCTATTTATGACTGTAATGGAAGAAACTAAATTTTCTAATGTATACTATAGTGAATCCAATTTTCATTTGAATGTTATGACACTAATTTTCAGAAACAAATTAATTGATTAACCAACTAATTAACCTATTAATCTGATTTTTAATACTAGATTTGAAAATGCTACAGTGAAATAATCGATTAATTTATAAAGGAATCGATTAGTCTTGTACAGAATGAAATTAATAAAATGATAACAGAATTTAAATCGATTAAAACGAAAAAGAATCGATTAAATTTGACATCTTAGTGATTTTAGTTGATATAAATCCTTTTTAATCGATTTAAAACAGCTAGACTCAAATCCTGAGAACATTTTAATCGATTAATTCGTATTTCAATCGATTAAAACGGTACGGACAAATTTTCTGATATCCTCTGTAAGTTATTTTAATCGATTAATACTGTTTTATATCAATTAAAACAATCAGTTTATGAAAACAGAACCTTATTTGCTGCTTTGAACATCAAGGGACTCCCAGATTTTGTTCCTGCAAAACAAATTTAACATGTTTCTGGTACCCTTTATAATTACTGGGTCCAATTAGGTTATTTGAAATGACTTTAACTTTGGAATCCATTTCATTCTACCTTTAGGAATAGCATACTTTTTAATTCTACAGTATTTTACTGAATGACCTCTTTTCATGCAGTAAAAACATTTAATCACAGAGTATGATTTCCTATTTACATTTGTTTTTCTGACTTTCATCCTAGATTTAAATCCTATGCCAGATTTGTCAAAAAATAGTTTTTGTGACCCAAGTAAAACGTCAAGATTAGCTTGACCTTGTGTAAACCTTGAAACGGTTTGTGATAAAAAATCAATTTTCTTTTGTAATTCTGAACAATTATTACAGGGTTTATTACATGCACAATCAGAATTATCATGAATTAATTTTAAGAAATCACAATCAGTTTCATCTTCAAGAAATCTCTTTTCAAGAGAGTCTACTTTATTTACTAGCCAATTATTCAATCCTTTTAGCCTATCATTTTCTTTTTGTAGTTTCTTAGCCTCTTCATGCATTTCATTAAATGCTTCTTGTAATGAATTATAATCCACTAAGTTTGAAGAAGAATTAGAACTTACACTGCTGGATTGAAGGTTTTGATTTGCCATTAGACACAGGTTGGCTTCTTCATTATCAGAATTGTCTGTTGATGAAGTGTCATTGTCATCCCATGCTACATAGGCTCTTTTTACATCTGCTGTCCCTTCATGAGTAACCTCAAGAACATCCCACATCTCCTTGGCAGATTTGCATTTGGAGACCCTGAAAAACTCATCCATGTTAAGTGCAGAAGTAATTATATTTTTGGCAATACAATCATCTTGGATTAATTTCTTTTCACAGTCATTCAAGCTACACCAATCTTTGTTAAAAATATCGTTTTCTTGTTCAATGATATTCCACACTGTTAAGGTTCCAACATAAAACCAATTGGCAATATGTGGAGTAGCCTAACATGTATTTAAACCATACCAAATGATATGAGGTAGGCGATGTGAGACTTTCAACACATCCCCTCCAACGAAGCCTGCCGGACTAGGCAAAGGGTACTTTTGACCCAATTAAAGGGCAACATTTGGCCCATGACAATAATCGGAAAGATGTTAGGCTTTGGCTCTGATACCATGTTAAGGTTCCAACATAAAACCAATTGGCAATATGTGGAGTAGCCTAACATGTATTTAAACCATACCAAATGATATGAGGTAGGCGATGTGAGACTTTCAACACACACATTTATACTAATAGATTCAATAAAGATCTTCATCCTAATTTTCCAAAAAGGATAATCTGTTCCACAAAACAGTGGAGGTCTGTTAATAGAAGCTCCCTCAGAAAACGGTAATCTGTTTTCAGCCATGGATCGAAGAACTTGAATAACTTTCAAGCACCTCGCTCTGATGCCAATTGTTAGAAAAGTAGTTTTAGATCAAGAGGGGGGGTGAATTGATCTTTGAAAGTTTTTCGCAAATAACAAATTATCTATTTGTAAAAATAAGATTTCAGATCTTTTCTTTAATCACAAAGCAATCAATCAAATATAAACGCAGTGACAGAATTAAAGGAGGGAAAGGTTAAGAAAGATATCACCGGTGTTTTATACTGGTTCACCCAATATCAGGGCTACGTCCAGTCTCTGTCGCCGCCGTCCGTTTCGACGTCCTTTGACTCGCGTTTTTTGTTAAAATTATTTTCATTGCTTCCGAGGTGCTCAACACTGAACTATCCTCTAAAAGAAGCAAGGTTTTCGAAAAGGGTTCTTTTGGAGTCGCCACCAATGTTTTGACCATAAACATTGGAAAAGGAGAAAAAGGCATTGATTTTAATAAAAACCAACTTGGCCATTATAACCAGAGTCGGGTAAGGGAGTTAGTTACGTGTGGGGAAGGTATTAGCACCCCACAACGCCCCTTTCGGGTTCCCTATGACGGATTAATTCATTTAAGTTAAGATTACAAAAAATTACGCGATTACCCTTATTTTATTCGTACAGTAAATATGGCTATCTACATGATTTTATTTACATTTTATGAAGCAATAAATAAAGCAGTAAAGGAGAAGAGATTTGAGAAGAACCTCCGTAGCAAGCTTTATATATCAACTCTGTTACAATAAGGACGCTTTTCGGCAGTCCCTCGCTCTACAATGACTCTCCTCTCGATTACAGACTTGACTCGACTAAATTTTCTAGAAGAATCGAATGCCGGAATACAAATTCCTTAACTGATTGTTACCTTTTAAAGGCAATCAGAAAGATCATTCGAGAGAGGGAGAAAAGTAGACAAGTCTTCTGAGTTGTCTGGGGTGTGTTGGATGACAAAATGAGGCTCCTATTTATAGATTTCGCAGCCCGGACATCTGGGACGGCCGTCTGGGTTGGGACGGCCGTCCCAACTGCACATTTTACACTGGGACAATTTGGGACGGCCTGGTGCATTTGGGACGGCCGTCCCATTTGAATTTAGGGACTTGGGACGCGCATCCCAAATGTGAGACGTGCGTCTCACATGCATTTTTTGTGTTTGGGACGGCCAGGTGTGTTTGGGACGGCCGTCCCGGTTTGGGACGGCTGTCCCAAACTGCTTTGGCCTGTCTTCGCGTTCCGGGACCCTCGAGAAGCTTTCCTTTCCTTTTTTCAGACGTCGTTTGATGTCGATGTGTGTCCGTTGAAGCTTTATCTTCATATAGGAAGTCTTCTTGGCCTTCATTAAGATGTCGGGCGAGCTTTGTCTTCGTGTAGGAAGTCTCTTTAGTCTCTATTGTGTGAATGGGTGAACTCCGTCTTTGTTGTGGGAGGTCTTTCTCGGTTTTTCTTTGTCATGAAGCCGGGTGAACTGTATGAAGTTTCCCTAGCTTTTATTTTGAGAGGCCGGGCAAAATTAGGGGTCTACAGTCTCTAGCCAAATTCCAGCTGGGTTCCACTAGATCAAATGTTTTACAGACTTACAATCTTTCACCTAATCTACCACAAGAACCAAATTCCATTTCCTGCACTCAACCTCTCACCACGAACCAAATTCCAGTTCTTGATAACCTCTACAACCAAATTCTAGCTGCAGAGAAACCAGTGCCCAAATTCCAGGCACCAAACAATACAAAAAGAATGTAAAGAAATGAAAAAGAAGAAACTAGAATGCTCAAACCAGTTTATGCAATTCTGCTGTAAGTGTTTCTTCTTCAGGAAAAATCAAGTTGCCTCAAGAAAGATTTTCAAAGAACTTCTCAAAAACTGACGCGAATCTTTCTTGAAAAGATGCTAAAGTTGGCTTGCTTGATTGCTTAAGATTGATGTTCAAATGTTGTGTTTCAAATGTTCATGCCAAACTATTTTTATAGAAGATTTTCAAAACTGCTGGTTTAATCAATCTGTTAAAAGATTTTTTTAATCTGTTAAAAGTGTAGTTTTAATCTGTTAAAACTTCTTTTAATCCATTAATACGTTCTTGATTCTTTAACAGATTTGTTTTAACTGATACGACAATGTTTGTATCAATTGAAACTCTTTACAAAAAATCTTCTAATTTGATTTAATCGATTGTTTCGCAATTCAATTGATTTATATACTGCAAAACTTTCTTGTAAAATTTTCCAAATTATTTTAACTGATAAAAATAAGTTTTAATCGATTAAAACGCTGTGTAGAAATTTTCTAAGTTGTTTTAATCGATTGAAACGTGTTTTAATCGATTGAAAAAAACTCTGATCGGTCATAACTCAATTCTGATCGATCATATCTAATTCTGATCGGTCATAATTGCATTCTGATCGATTATCCTGAATGTTAAGTGGATTTAATCGATTAAAACCAAGTTGTATCGATTAAAATACTGCAAAAACACTTCTCTGAACATTCTAAGTGATTTTAATCGGTTATTTCAAAACTGTATTAGTTAAAAACTTGTTTAAGAAAGCTTTTGTCAAAATACTTTGTTTTTAACTTGTTTAAACGATTTTAGAGGCATTTTGCAAAATCTTTTAAGTGAAGAAACCTCATGCAGCAGAAAAGATAAAATTGATTATACCTAAGCATAGCAGCGGACACACTAATCTCTCTACTCTTTTACCTAAGCTATACCGAGTACTCAGTAAATTATAGACCACTGCAAATCTTCATTTTCGAGAGGGATAATCAACTCCGCAAATATCGATCGAAACTTGAACCCTTGTATAGGTATGCAATTTAAGAAAGCACAACAATTGAAATAGGTAGTTCGTTTTGGTATCAGATCTATTCCCATGTTCCGATCTTTCGATTTTTTTTCACCCATTTCTTGGGTAAAGTCTCCCAACTATATTTGAAAATGGATTGGTTATCCATATAAAGAAAGCTTTCTTGTAGTTTCGCTTCTTTTCTTGCTCTAAAAAAAAGGAAGAAAGACTTGTTTGTTGTAAATCGCCGGTTGGGTTTACCAACAAAGAAAGACATGGGAAAAAGACCTAAGCTATCAGACTAAGATGGATAGAAAAAAGTTGGCATGATCTCAATCGAGAGTCATTTCCCTTAGTGACTCTAGAATGCAATTGTAGACCCCTAATTTTGCCCGGCCTCTCAATAAAGGCTAAAGAGACTTCCTATAACAAGATAAAGCTCGCCCGGCATCTCAATAAAGGCCAAGAAGACTTCCCATATGAAGATAAAGCTTCAATGGACGTCTATCGGCATCAATCAACGTCCGAATAAAGAAAGGAAAGTTTCCCGGGAGTCCCAGAACACAAAATCTAGCAAAAACAGTTGAGATGGCCGTCCCAGAAGTTGGGACAGCCGTCCCACATGTCGAGACGGCCGTCCCAACTTCCAGACGGCCGTCCCAATTGCTTTTGGTGCTTGGGACGGCCGTCCCAAATCTCAGACGCCTGTCCCGACTTCCCCAGACGCTCATCCTTGATTTCCAAGCTCCAGACGACCGTCCCAAGCTGCCAGGCTGCGAAAACTATAAATAGGAGGCTCATTTGCCACTTTTTCACACCCCAGACAACTCCAAACACTTGTCTTCTCTCCCTACTTCGAATGAACTCTCCGATTGCCTTAAAAAGGTAACAATCGGTTAAGGAATTGTATTCCAGCATTCGATTCTTCTTTAAAATTTAGTAGAGTCGATATTGTATTCGGCGAGGAGAGTCTTTGTAGAGCGGGGGATTGCCAAAACGCATCCTCGCAATTCAAGATTTGTAATACAAAGCTTGCTACGGAGGTTCTTTTCAATTCTCTTCTCTTTTATTGCTTTATTTATTGCTTTATGTATGCAATACGAAATAAAATTATGTAAATATTCATTTTTAATATTATGCAATAAAGTAGGGTAATAGCGTAATTTCTCATAATCTTTACTTAATGAATGAATCCGTCATAGGGAACCCGAAAGGGGCGTCGTGGGGGTGCTAACACCTTCCCCACACGTAACTAACTCCCTTACCCAACTCTGGTTATAATGGCCAAGTTGGTTTTTACTAAAATCAACGCCTTTTTATCCTTTTCCAATGTTTACAGTCAAAACATTGGTGACGACTCCATAAGAACCCCTTTTCGAAAACCTTGCTTTTATTAGAGGATAGTTCAGTTGTTGAGCACCTCGGAAGCAATGAACACATTTTAACATAAGACGCGAGTCTAAACCATCTTTTCGCGACCGCTCGCATAAACGTTCGAGATGTTCCTAGACGTCGAAACGGACGGTGGCGACAGATGGCGACTCCGCTGGGGAAGCTAGAGAGTTGATCCCATTTAGTGACGGATAAATTCAAACTAAGTAAAGATTTGAAATTACGCCTTTACCCTCTTCCGAATGTTTTATTATATGGCTCTAATAACTGTTGTATGATTATTTTATGCAAATTGTCTGAAATATAAAATGCACACAAAAACCCTTGCACACAACAGTCCCTCTATACCCGGGGGCAAGAGTGAATACCTATAGGGAGTGGGTGGCAGATACGACCGGCTTGTTGGCACACGGGGCTACAACCGTTGTCGGAAACCACCAACTCAAGGTGATAACTAGAATTAATGGTTTAGTTCAAGAGGGGGGTGAATTGAACTTTTGAAAACTTTTTGAAAAACACTCTTTCTTTTGGAAGAATGATTAAACTTTATCCAATCCTTTGTTAGGCAGTTTTGATTTTAACCAAAGCAAGATTATAAGCAAGAATTAAAAAGAGATGAAAGCAGAAATTCAACACAAGAATTTATACTGGTTCACTCTTCCCAGAGCTACGTCCAGTTCTTGACAAATCTGCCAAGTTCCACTAATTCCAAGTGAAAAATACAAACCAGTAGATATACACAAATCTACCCCAAGAACTATCTTACAACACCACAAGATAGACTCTTGAATTAACCACCCAGTAACCAAACCCAGTTACTGTAACCAGTGCAGATTCAAACCTGTAGACCCCAAATCTTGCCCGGCCTCCAAATAAAGAGTAAAAGACTTCCTATTCGAAGATGGACGAAGCCTAACAAGCCACTAGGAGAGACTATTAGACCCCATGCTAGGATAGGAGGGATTTTCAGCACGAAAATAAGGTTTCTCGCCTTTTAGGGGACGAGACCGCCGTCTCGCCACCTGCGAAGTCGAGACGGCGGTCTTGTTTGGCGAGACGGCGGTCTGGCCATTTTGGCATGGCGAGACGGCGGTCTCGACCTGTCAGGCGCGAAAAACTATAAATAGGGGCCTCCATTCCCTCACACCACACAGAGCTTTCTCCCCATTCTCTCTAGAATTTCTCTCTCTAGAACCCCTCCGAAGCATTTCCGGAGTTTTTGAGCGTTTCTAAGAGTGTTTTCGAGCGTTCCGAGAGGTTTTCCGACGCTGTAGAGTGAAGGGCTGCCACAAAGCACCCTAAGTTTTAAAAAGTTAATAGAAAAGCTTGCTTCAAAGGTTTCTACTTTCTCTATCCCTACTTTACCGCTTTATTTTAATTATTCAATAGACATTAGGGCCATGTAGTCATAATTTAAATTCCGCACAATAAAAGGGTAAAAGCATATTTTCCGGTTTATTTATCAATAAAATAGTTGGCCTGTCATAGGGAACCCGAAAGGGGCGTCGTAAAGGAACTAAGACTTCCTTTACACGTAACTAACTCCCTTACCCAACTCTGGTTCTAACGACCAAAGTTGGTTTTTCGAAAACCAACGCCTTTTTAACTCCTTTTTCGATGTTTCCGGTAAAAACATCGGTGGCGACTCCACAGAACCCTTTCAAAACTAGCTCTTGGATTAGCCCGGTCATCGGAAAATCCAAGAACGCCTTTCCGAAAACCTCGCCCCTAGGTTCAGCCCGGTTATCGGACAACCTAAAGGCGTTGTAACCACCAACAAAAAACGCGAAAATAGGAAAGTCGAAAAGACCATCGCGTCGCTCCGACCGCCTCTTTTTGACGGCGGCAACAGATGGCGACTCTGCTGGGGAAGCCTAGAGAGTTGATCCCATTTAGTGATGGGCCAGCCTAAAATAAATAAACCAAGAAAATTTCGCTTTTACCCTACCTTTGTATTATAACATGTTTTATTGTTTGGCTTTAATAACTGCTGTTTGTTTATATTGTCTGAAATAAAAACTGTACACAAACCTTTGCACACAACAGTTCCCCCTATACCTGGGGGCAAGTGAGAAATCCATAGGGAGTGGGTGGCAGGTACGGTTCGCTGTAGTGATGGCCTTGTGCCCACCGGTGTGATCGGAAACCACCACTCAAGGTGATAACCTTCCTCTTTTGGCACAAAGACTGACTATGGCCTTAGTGCTAAGCATGGTCGGAAGGCTGGAGAGTGGGGACCCTATAATGGGGGCACCTTGGGGGCCTTAGCCTTGGTGAGAACAGTTAGAACCTACCTTCGCCAATGCACTTTTCTGCAGGAAAACCCTACCTCGTGATTAAAACGACTTCTCGCCTGTTCGTGGATGTTCGAATTGTGTGTGCATCTATTTGTTGCATTTGTCTGTTGCATAGCATAACCAAACAACAAAAAAAAAAAATCACAAAAAAAAAAAAATTCTTTTTGCAGTAAACACCCTTATCTCGGACAGTCTGCCTTTTAGCTAGCCTGGTTTCAGGTTCTTTGTAAGCTAAGTAGCCACGTAGTCCGACAGAAAAGATAAGGGACGCTAAAACCATTCTTTCGTAATAAACCACTTTTATCTCGGACAGTCTGCCTTTTAGCTAGCCTGGTTTCAGGTTCTTTGTAAGCTAAGTAGTCACGCAGTCCGACAGAAGAGATAAAAGGCTAAAAAAAATAAATCCAAAATAAATAAAATAATAATAACAAAATCAAAACATTTATAAAAAGAATTTTGACAAAGTCGTATCATTCATATCGCATCATGTCATAAGTGGAAAAACCAAGAGAAAAAATAAATGCATAAAGAAAGTATGCATACGCATCATTTTAATAAATCCCTAAAAAATGGGTTTTAGAAGCATTTTTCGGGAAAATTACTGGGCCAAATCCCCTTTGGGTATTTGCAGCTTGATTCTTCACCTTTTTCTCTTCGTTTTGATATGTTGTGCGTCCAAATCGGATATCTCAGTCAAAAGTTATACCACTTTGAACATCTATTGCCCTTTTGCACTGGCACATGCATAAATACATTCATTCTAAGGAATATTCATCTCATAAATCATTCATTTTAAACAATAAACATCATATTAGAAAATAAAACATGATAATGTTTAGGAAAAAACAAACACTTGCATACATGCATCCACCAAACTTCATCCTCATAACATGCATCTAATAATAGACAATCGAAGAAGTGGACATTCCTCAATACCATGAAAAGAGGATTAGGGCATTCGCATGCCATGCACGGGAAGTCAAAAAGAAAATGCATAGAAATTTTAAACCCGCTTATGGTTTTCTTTAGGCTTTCTGCTTTTAAAAATGTGCTTCGGAGCATTGCATTGAGGAATGTACACTGTCTAGATGAAACAAATAAAATTGTTTGTTTTCATCATTCAATCGTCTATTGCATTCATAAATTGCATTCACAAATTGCATTCATTCTCACTTTAATAAAAATAAGATAATAAAAAGAAAGGATTAGTCTACGTGCTTTCCATGAATTGGAATAAGATGAAGAACAAACCTTTTGTCGTCAAGTTCTCTCCAACGGTTGATCCGCCTAAAGAGGATAATAAGCCTCAACCGTTGGGTATCCGAGTTAATAAGGAAGATGGGGCAAGGATGTTGTTACATTTGTTCACCCCATACATTAAATAGGGCTGCACCATGGAGATACGCAAAAACACCGCCCATTAACAAGGATATCTCCAGCATAGTTGGCATTGGGGGCAAAATTACAAGTAGAAGAATCTACTATCCCGAAGAGCTACAAGACAATGCTCCCAAGAATAAAGGAAAAATAAAAAGACCGAAGAGAAACATAATCCAAAGAGGAAATTTAGTAGAATTTGGATTCATGATGCTGAGGCAATTCTTTCAACACTCCGCCAAAGAGACAAACTCAAGGTAGGCGATAAGCTGGTCACGGTTCGAGCTAAAAACGACATTCGGATCAGTAAGTCATCTACCCTACCTTGAATGGATGCGGCTGAAGAGAACCTTTGAAATATCTTTTTCCAACATGAAAAGACTTCCCCAACAGTATGAAGGTAACCCACATGATGAAGAAATATGGATATCGCCCAAGCCAAGGGCTCATTAGAAACTCTTAAGGAATAAGGGAGCCACCAGATTTTAAAGACAATCCTTTGAAGCTTACCCTACAAAGGATCAAGCTGCACGGAGAAAGGGAAGTCTCCCCTCCGCACCTTGAATCAGATTTTCCCATATAGAGGGGTTCAAGCGTCAAAAACGACTTTAGTCATTAGGTGTTCTCCTTCTGATTCTTAGGGTTTGTAAATCCAATAACTATTAGAGATTACTCCTCGGGGCTAGCCCGACCCCCGAGCATTGTAGGGCACACATTTCCCTATAAATTACAAAGAATGTCATTCTTACTATCTGCTTCTCTTCTTACTATTAATGTCTAAACCTCATTAATAACCATGTTTAAACAAACGTTTTCAAAAGTGCGTCAAAGTAATCAAATTGCGCCATTGACCAAAATAAAAGTCAAATCCATCACCACTGATTGACTAGAAGCACAAAATAAAGTTTTACCTCGTCATAAGTAAAGTCGTGTTTCGCCAATGTTGTGTAAAGAGAAAACAGAAAACAAAAATCGAAAGAAGCCCATAGAAGCTCATAGAAGCCGAAAGGCAAAAGAGAGGGCAAGATACCCGGTAGGAAACCCACTAAGGGGGCTACACAAAAGATAGGGTCAACCCGCTAGGACATCCGAACAACCATAAAGGGTAGCCTAGGCAAAAATCAGGGTTACAAAATAAAGTCCGCTAGGTTTCCCAAAGCAACAAAAAAAGAAACCTAGACAAAAGTTAGGGCAAAACAAAAAACAACATCCTAGCCTGAAAACCCAAAGGGCGGACTAGGGAAGTCAATCAGTCATAACAAGCGCCATAGAATAAGACGCCACTCCATAAACAAAACATTTGTTTAAACAAGCCTAAACACTCTAACCAACCTTGGCTAGCCGTGCTTACAAAAACCATTTTTTGTCAAAATAAAACAATTCTAAAACACAAGCCTTTGAATTAAATATCCTCTTCCTTCTTTTCTCTTGACCCTTACCACTATGACATTCTAGTAATTAGTAGGGAAATGTGGAGATAGTAATCAATAGGAGGATCGACATCCCCAAGGAAAGGGAGGGGCGCACTGACATGGCAAGTCGCTCTACAATCAACACAATCATTCTTCGATCATGAAAAAATCGAGACGGCAAAATTGGTCCAGCCTATCCCTGTCGACGAAAGCACATAATGTCAGAAGCTCATCAGAAGTGAAAGAACATTGGTTAATCCTTTTGAAAAATTAATTGAAATAGTATTATAGGATGCATATCGCAAACATTGCATGCATATGATAAGCTCCCATCTCTCAAAAAGAGAAGAGAAAGAAAAAATGACAATAAAAAGAATAATGTCTGCTAGGAGATTCTTAGGCAAAAGTTAGGGTAGACCGCTAGATCGAAAACCCGCAAAGGGCGGTCTAGGCAAAAGTTAGGGCATTCATAAAAAAGGAAAAAGCCCGCTAAGATATCCTAGGCAAAAATTAAGGCAGCCCGCTAGACCGAAAACCCCGAAAGGGCGGTCTAGGCAAAAGATAGGGCTAAACCAAAAATTGAATAAAAGAGAGGGGCCCTTCATCATAATCATAAAAAGTCCAGCAGGAGAATGTCAGTCACTTTTCCAGATGCATCAATCAAAAAGAATAGATTGCATTTAGGGCATCCACACACAAGTAGTCGCACAAAACGACTTTGTCAATGTAAAAAATGAAAGAAAAATTACTTCAGATAAAAAACAAAAAAAACAAAAAGCATTCATGCATATAAGGAGACTAGCTCCATGTTTGTGATTGAAAACAGGATCACTGAGACTGAGTCTCCAAATAATGCCCTCAAGAAAATGGAGCAAGTCGTCAATCAAGCGACTCAGCAGAATAAGAGCTTCTGAAAATTAAGAGCTTCAGCTACCATCTTTCTACCCAGAAAAGAAGGCACAAGAAAGTAATAAGTCTCCAAACATTGCTCTCCCTCAAGAAAGAAGAGCCAGTTGTCATAAGAAGCTTCCAGAAGCCAAAGCTCCATTAATCACCCAATAAAGGAGGGCACAATCATCAGACATCATAAAAGAAAAGCCGACGGAAAGGCCTAGTCATCCCCAAGAGGATCCCTTCCTAATCCGAAGGCAAAACAAAAATACTCCTCACAGCTCGGCATCGCCACTACATGAGTCATCAAACACACTCACCCAAAGTCTCCTCCACACTCCCCAATGGAGAATAAAGACTTCAAGAGCCCATCATTATCAACAGTCAAAAGAGTCCAAACCATCAAGGGCTCAACAAAAAGAAAGGAGAGAAAAGAAAACCCTTCATCTCTAGCAGATGACAAAAAGACCATGACAGAGAGGGCCGAATAAAAATCCTCAAGTGGATCTCCAAAAAATTCTACAAAAAGGAATCAGAAATTCCCATCCCCCAGTGGAATAAGAGCTTCACAAGTTTAGCTCGCATCAACATCAATCAAGGAGCCAAGACTCCATCCCTAGAAAAGAAAAATTAGGTCCCCAGGAAGTCAACTAATTCCCTGATGGATCACCAAAGAAAGAAAACTTCATCCCTAGTGGACCTCCCAAAAAGAAGGAAAAAAGCCAGCGTAATAAAAAGAGACTAAAAAGTAAAAAGGCTTACGCATTATCCCTAAGAAGCCAAATTTCAAATCGCGAAAAAAAGAGATAAATCGCGGAAAAAGACAAAATCAAATGAAAATCCTTGCTCCCTAAGTAGGTCTACTCAGAAAAAGGAAAACAAAGAAGGAATCAGAAATCCCAATGAAACAAGAGTATCGGCAAAAGTCATCTCATACCAACAACATCCAACAAGGAGTCAAAAATCCATTCCATCAAAGGGGAAATCAAAATTAGATCCCCGGAAGGCAACCAATTCCCCGGTGGATCAATAAAAAAGAAAGATCATCCCAGTGAGCCTACTGCAAAGGCAAAACTTCATATTCATCCTCAGAATGCCCTTTGCCTATGCATAGGCAAGACCTAGCAAGTAAGAGCCAGCATCCCCATAAGGGAATATCAGCCTAGTCAGAGGCAAAACAAATGCAGCCAAAAGTCTTCACTTCCGATGAAGCATCTGCCTACTCAGAGGCATTTCTAGAAACTCAATGGAGTATCTGCCTGCTCAGAGGCACCATCAAAATCAACAAAATTTTCAATGGATATCTGCCTACTTAAGAGGCCTCACCAAGATCAACAAATCCCAAGAGGATTCCTGCCTACCTAAGAGGCACTCGTCAAAGAATCCCAAGCAATCAACAAGCTAGATGAACACCAACAAGATCCCCGCCGCAGACCGGACGACCATTCCCAGAAAAAGACAAACAAAGACCACTCGACCAACCAGCAAGAGTTGGGTGATCACCACGAAAAAGATAAAAAACAAAGAATCTCCAGCAAACAGCAAGCTGGATGAGCACCAACAAAATCCCCGGCACAGACCAGACAAACCTCAGAAGACAAGAAAGCACTTCTCAACACCCGGCGCATGAGCCACCCGAGCAGTAAGCCGCCACCACCACCAGTCCTACGTAGTGGACTGTACCAGCCTGATAGGGGGTTCATACCTATCAACCAGCACACAAGGAGTGCCTGACCGGCACATGAGCAATTGAGCAGTAAGTCGCCACTACCACCAGTCCTACGCAGTGGACTGTACCAGCCTGATAGGGGGTTCATACCTATCAACCAGCACACAAGGAGTTCCTGATCGGCGCATGAGCCACCCGAGCAATAAGCCGCCACCACCACCAGTCCTACACAATGGACTGTACCAGCCTGATAGGGGGTTTATAACTATCAATCTGCGCACGCATACGCCTGATCTGCGCTCGAGCCGAATCAGTAAGTCACACTACCAGCCTGATGGGGGGTTCATACCCATCCAGTCCCACACAACGGACTGTAACTACCAGCTTGATGGGGGGTTCATACCCATCCAGTCCCACACAACAGACTGCAACTACCAGCCTGATGGGGGGTTTATACCCATCAACCGAAGGATCGGCTACCGTCAGAAGGAGTATCCTGAGGTTCTACCACATGTTAACCAAAGGGATCGGCTACGTCATAAGTAGTATCCTAGAGGTGCACAACACAACATTTTCCCCAGAAGATCAACCGCCGCAAGACGGAGCATCTGAAGGGTGACCGGGCAAGTGGGTCAACTCCTTTACCTTCCTATCAATCTGTCTGGCATAACAGGCCAACAGCTGACTAGTCAGGTAAAGGGGGGGGCAGCTATAGACCCCAAATCTTGCCCGACCTCCAAATAAAGAGTAAAAGACTTCCTATTTGAAGATGGACAAAGCCTAACAAGCCA
Organism: Sphenostylis stenocarpa; assembly: GCA_963425845.1. Classification (NCBI taxonomy): domain Eukaryota; kingdom Viridiplantae; phylum Streptophyta; class Magnoliopsida; order Fabales; family Fabaceae; genus Sphenostylis; species Sphenostylis stenocarpa. Next base: position 67,827,679 of record OY731403.1, on the reverse strand, counting down.
CTAGGAGAGACTATTAGGCCCCATGCTAGGATAGGAGGGATTTTCAGCACGAAAATAAGGTTTCTCGCCTTTTAGGAGACGAGCTAGCCGTCTCGAAATTGAGACCGCCGTCTCGCCTCATGTAAGTGGCGAGACCGCGGTCTCGTCCCCGGCGAAGTCGAGACGGCGGTCTCGTTTGGCGAGACGGCGGTCTCGTTTGATGAGACGGCGGTCTCGACCTGTCAGGCGCGAAAAACTATAAATAGGGGCCTCCATTCCCTCACACCACACAGAGTTTTCTCCCCCTTATCTCTATAATTTCTCTCTCTAGAACCCCTCTGAAGCATTTCTGGAGTTTCTGAGCGTTTCTAAGAGTGTTTTTGAGCGTTCCGAGAGGTTTTCCGACGCTGTAGAGTGAAGGGCTGCCACAAAGCACCCTAAGTTTTAAAAAGTTAATAGAAAAGCTTGCTTCGAAGGTTTCTACTTTCTCTATCCCTACTTTACCGCTTTATTTTAATTATGCAATAGACATTAGGGCCATGTAGTCATAATTTAAATTCCGCACAATAAAAGGGTAAAAGCATATTTTCCGGTTTATTTATCAATAAAATAGCTGGCCTGTCATAGGGAACCTGAAAGGGGCGTCGTAAAGGAACTAACACTTCCTTTACACGTAACTAACTCCCTTACCCAACTCTGGTTCTAACGACCAAAGTTGTTTTTTCGAAAACCAACGCCTTTTTAACTCCTTTTCTGATGTTTTTGGTAAAAACATCGGTGGCGACTCCACAAAACCCTTTCAAAACTAGCTCTTGGATTAGCTCGATCATCGGACAATCCAAGAGCGCCTTTTCGAAAACCTCGCCCCTAGGTTCAGCCCGGTTATCAGACAACCTAAAGGCGTTGTACAAGTATGAAAAGAATAAATCTGGATTGCAGCTTTAACAATATAGAAGTCTAGAAGCAATTTCCCCACTCAGAACTTTCTCTCTTGATGAACTTTCAACAATCTTGATCTAAACGCCTTATGATATGAAAAGTTTTATGAATGCACAGAGAAAGGCACTAATATGATAGCTCTAAGATTGCTTTCAAATGTTTTTCAGATTGTGTATTTCAAAAGAGAAATCAAAACTGTATTTATAGAGTAAAAGAGAGAAGCCTGATAGATTCAATCAATTAAAATGCCTTGGAGTCGCAGATGACCGATCAGAATAGTTTTATGACTGATCAGAACAAGATATGATCGATCAGAATTGAGTTGTGATCGATCAGAATATTTTTCAATCGATTAAAATGTCGTTTCAATCGATTGATTTTATTTAAAAATTAATTCAATCGGTTGTTTCGAGTTTTCAATGGATTGAACCAGTTCGAAGAAAAATGATAGCTTTCTGTTTCAACAGATTAAAATATATTTCAACAGATTGAAATCCTGTGATACTTCAAAGTGAAAAATAACATCTCTCTGTTTCAACAGATTGAACTTGATTTCAACAGATTAAATTTGCGAAACCTTTAATATGGAAAAAATTATTAAGAGCATTTTAACCTGTTGATTTTGCGATTCAATCAATTAAAATTTTGACAAATATGAACATTTCCTATTTTAAGTGATTTTAACAGATTGAAAATTCTTTTTAACAGATTGAAAAAACTTAGTTTGTTCTTTTAATGCTAAAAGGTTGGTTTTTCATGCAGTAAAATAAGTTCAATGAGATGCATCATTTAAAGGCGCTTATCAGAAGATCTATTGAACTATCAAGAGATTAAATTCTAAACATATAACCTATCTATCTACACACCCACAAAATAAACTCTCTAAACTCTATATGTCTTCATCAAATCCAACAAGTGCTTCAATAACTCTCTTCTTTTGGTCTAAGGATGTCGACACGGAGTTCCGTGCATGACCCGAGGACTGAGAGATTGAGAGGTCCCTATAATGGGGGCACCTTGGGGACCTTTGGCCTTGGTGAGAACAGTTTAGAACCACCTAAACCAAGCACGCTTCTGCAGGAAAACCCCACCTCGAAATTAGCGTGGCTCTGCTCGTGGATGAATGAATTGTGTGTGCATTCGTTTGCTGCATTTGTATTGATGCATTAGCATAGGGTAATCATACAACAAACAAAATAGTGAAAAACCCTAAAAAACCATAAAAGTGATAAGATAAACCAACTTTATCTCGGACAGTCTTCAGTTAAGCTAGCCTGGTTTCAGGTTCTTTGTAAGCTAAGTAGCCACATTGACCGACAGAAGAGGTAAAGGGTCATAAAAAATATAAAAAATGATTAAAACCCATAAAAATGCCTTTTACAATAAAAAGATTATTGGCAAAGTCGTATTATTCATACCACATCATCCAATAAGTGGTAAAACTAAGAGAGAAAATAAATGCATCATGCATGCACATCATTTTAATAAACCTCCAAAAAATGAGTCTTAGGAGCATTTTTTGGGAAAATTACTGGGCCAAATTCCCTTCGGGCATTTGCAGCTTGGTTCTTCACCCTTTTCTCTTCGTTTTGACATGTTGTGCATCCAAATCGGACAACCCAGTCAAAAGTTATTCCACTTTCAATATCTGCTATCATAAAAACATTTTTGTAGTGCATGCATAAACACATTCATTCTAGTATGCATTAGATATCCTTAGACAATAGCGAAAGAGACCCAAGTGCGTTTATAACCTTCCTAGAAGAGATAGGTGCGCTAAGGTATGATGGTAACCTTTTGAAAAAAAGGGAACCATCACACTGAGATGGGTATGGTACTCCCTAAAGCATAAGCTTTCAGGAAAACACCAAAGCTATTGTCTAAGACATATCTATCTTACACTGATCATTCATAATAAAAAAACAATAATAAAAATCTTTAAATCATTTAGAAAGTGGCTGGTCTTCCGCCCGTCCTCACTCGCACCCAAAAAGCTAAGAGGATGGAGCAATTAGAGGAGCAGAACCATATGCTCACCGCTGAGCTTAATGCCATAAAGAAGTAGGTGCCGCAATTAAAGGAGTGGTTAGAGGAACAAAACCACAGGCTTACCACTGAGCTTAACTTCGTAAAAGAGCAGATGGCGTATTTAATGGAACTAATGCGCCGACAATGCCTCTACAATGAGGATTGCAAACAACAAATTTTTGCCCTAGAAGAGAAATTAAGGGAATTAGAGGGATACAACTTTGATTTAAAGGAGGTAACCAATGTCGAAAATACTCATGTCGAAAATACTCAATCCCCTCCCAAATTTAAGAAGTCCCGCGCATCATTCAAGAAGCCCTTTGGCAAAAAAAAGGAGGGAAGTGTAAATACCACGAACTTCACTACCCCTTCTTCCTCTTCACAACCATCTAGGCAGTCACGCAGACAAGAGAAGAAATTCACTCCCATTCCAACCTCCTATGGAAGTCTGCTGCCAGAATTAATAAAGGACCATCTCCTAGCATATGTCCCTCCAAAGAAGATGGATCCACCCTACCTAGAATGGTACAAACCTAATGAGAATTGTGATTACCATTCAGGCGCTCCTGGGCATTCTGTGGAGAATTGCATAGCCTTGAAGTATAAGGTCCAAGAATTATTGAATGCCGGGTGGATTACTTTCAATGCTCCCGACCCCCGAGCCTGGGTCCAAGTATAAGGTCATCCACGTCTCTATCACAACCAGAATAGTGAGCCTGGGTAGAGAAGGCCAGCTAACTAGGGCTCCCCATTTTGTGCATTTTTTGGTTAAAAGAAATAAAAAATAATAATAAAAAAGCTTCTGATGCATCTCTCATGGTCTCTACCTGTGGCCGCGAGATCTTTTGATTAAAGGGACTCTGTATATATTTCTCTTTTCATCAATACAATGAGGCATTTTTCATAATTCATATGCTTCTCATTCTTTTCTCTCTCACTCCAAAATAATTAAATAAAATCTAGACCCAAATAAAGACCATATAAGCAGTCATGTCTGTGATTGAAAACTCTCTGTGGGATCTGAAAGCCGAAGGCGAATGGATTGAGTCAGACAGTGAGGAGGGGACCATTTCCCCGGACATGCAAAGACTATTGGAGAAAAGAAGCTTAATTAATACAGCCCCATCAGAAAAAACTTAGGCCATCGATTTGGGACAAAGAGATAATAAGAAAGAAGAAAATATCAGTACCCAAATTGATAATGTCAGGGAAGGGGTAATAACACCTTTGCGCTTATTCATGCCTCGTCCTTTCCCTTATACATCGGATAAAGCTGTACCGTGGATATGCATACAAGAATCATCCATTAATAAAGATATCTCCAATATAGCCGACATTGGGGGCACGACGAGAAGCGAAAGAATTTATTCACCCAAGGAGCTACAAGATAATGCTCCTAAAAACAAAGGAAAAATAAAGAAACTGAAGAGGAAAAGGAAAAAAGAATCCAAGGGGAAGATTAAGTAGACCTTGGATTCACGGTGCTAGGGCAGTTTCTTCAACGCTCCACCGAAAAATCAAACTCGTGGTAGGCTACAAGTTGATCATCGTTCAAACTAAAGACTACATTCGAATCAGCGAGCCGTTCACCCTACCTTAAATGGATGCGGCTGAAGAAGACATTTGAAAATATGGAAAGACTTCCTAGTAATATAAAAGTGGCCCATATAATGAAGAGATATGGATATAGCCCAGGACAAGGGCTTGGAAAGGATGCTCAAGGAATAAGAGAGCCACCAAATTTTAAGGATAATCCTTTAAAGTACGACCCTACAAAAGATCAAGTCGTACAAAGAAAAGCGAGGTCTCCCCGCCATACCTTAAAGACGATCTTTCGAAAGGGACGGATATTAGCATCAAGGGTAGCATTAGTCATTAGATGTCCTTCTTCCGATTTTAAGGGACGTAAACCCAATGACTATTAGAGATCACTCCTCGAGGTGTGCCCGACCCCCGAGCATCTTTAGGGCACACATTTCCCTTTGAATTACAAAAGAATGTTATTCTTACTATTTGCTTCTTTTCTCGCTAATCATATCTATACCCCATAAATAACCATGATTAGGCAAACGTTTTGTTCCAAAATGCGTCAAAACAATTAAAGCGTCATAGACAAAATAAAGTCCGCTAGGTATCCCAAAAAATGAAAAAGGGGAACCTAGACAAAAGTTAGGACACAACACAACATCCTAGGCCGAAAACCCTAGAAGGCGGACTAGGAAAGTTAATTAGTCACAAATAGGCGCCATAAAGTAATCAACTGAAGACACCACCTCATTAAAACAAACGTTTGTTTAAACTAGCCTAAACACCGACCAAACTTGGCTAGCTATTCTTACAGAAACTATTATTTCAAAAAAATCCCAATAAAACACAAGCCTTTGCAATAAATCCCTTTCTTTCTCTTCTCTTGACCCTTCACAATAAAGCATTCAAGTAATTAACTGGGGAACTTGAAAATATAGTGATCAATAGGAGGATTGAAATCCCTAAGGAAAGGAAGAGGGGCATTGACATGACAATTGATCTACATTCAAAATGATTACTCTTCGGTTATAGCAAAGATCCGAGACGGCAAATTGGTACAACTAATCATGTTGATAAAAGCACATGATGATGGAAGCAAAATTAACAAAAGCTGAACGGGTTCAAAGCTGATATGACCAGCTAAACCTTATTCAAGAAAAACGGCTGAATATTATATGTCACGGACAAGCCTATCAAAGGAAAACCAAAAAGGCTTACGAAAAAGGTCAACCCTCATATTTACCATAAAAGGAATTTAATGGTAAATAATGTGCTTCTGGCCCAGAAGAATAAAATTGGAAAATGGGCAACAAAATATGAAGGACCCTTTGTGGTCAAATGAGCTTTCTCGGAAGGGGCTCTTATCCTCATTAATATGGAAGGAGAGGAATTTCGACACCCGATGAATTCTGATGCGGTAAATAAGTATTATGCTTGAAGACATTACTCAAGACCCGTCAGGAATGAAAACCCGCAAAGGGCATTCCTGGGCAAAAGATAGGGTCCATATTCCTCGCTAGGATACGTCCTAGGCAAAAAGTAGAGGTAAAAAAAAAATTTTAAGAGCAATGATTATTTTAGTAGAAAACCGAAAAGGCGGCTAAAGTAACATTCTTCCAGAAGCAAGCAGTCTGCATAGTCTTCACTCTGAGCTCAGGCATCTCAACTGAAGCAATTAGGAGAACCAGGGGGCAGATATCATGGACATGACTGTTTAAGCCTATACAGTATAGCCAACCCTGACCACCCATTCTTCTAAATACTTTTTGAAATCCTTCTATAAAAGAAATAAACTTTTGCTCATTTATCAATAAAATTCCTTTTCATTTCCTTTCTCTTGACCAAATATAATGGAAATGCCTCTTTATTGATAAATCATAAATATGCACAAAGACCTTTAATCAAAGATCAAGCATGCATCTAAAAAGAGGAAGCATAATAATAATAAAAGAATAAGTGCCTACTAGGATATTTTTAGGTAAAAATTAGGGTAGCCTGCTAGATCAGAAACCCCAAAAGAATGGTCTAGGCAAAAGATAAGGCAAAAGCCCCCTAAGATATTCTAGGCAAAAATTAAGGCAGCCCGTTAGATCGAAAACCCGTAAAGGGCGGTCTAGGCAAAAGATAGGGCCAAAACCAAGAGATGAATAAAGGAGGAGCCCATCGGCGTATTCATAAGAAGCCAACGGGAGAAGGCCAGTTACTTTCTAAATGCATTAAAATTAAATAAACAAATAGATTGCATTTAGGACATTGACCCACAAAGTAGTTGCATAATACGACTTTGTCAAAATCAAATAAAAAATAATTTTCTTCAAATAAATAAACATGCATATAAGGAGTCTAGTCTCCATACTTGTGATTGAAAGCAGGAGGTGCCAGAATCCAGTCTCCAAATAAAAATTCCCTCAAAAAAGAAAAGACGAAATCAGAACTATTTCAGCAGAATAAAGAGCTTCAAGGAAACTAGCTCTAACCTTCTAATCCCAATAAACGAAGGTACACCAGAAAAAGGCCAACGGAAAGGCTTGATGATCCCCAAATGGATCCTTGCCTACTCCAAAGGCAAAACAAAAAATTACTTCGCGACTCAACATAACCACATGAGTCGTCAAACAGAGTCACTTAAAAGATCAGACCACCATCCTTCCATCCAAGAAAGAAGGAAGGAAGCCATCAAAATAGAAAAGCCAACGGAAAGGCTTGATCATCCCCAAGCAGATCATTGCCTACTCCAAAGGCAAGACAAAAAGATTACCTCATGACTCAGCGACATCATCACATGAGTCATCGAGCACACTCATCCAAAATCTCCGCCACTTCCCAAAGAAGAATAAGGACTACACAAGACTCCATCAAAGAAAATACGGAGTCAAATCCTCCATATCACTAGGGGGCAACAGAAAGAAAAGAAAAACTTTTCATTCCCCAATAGAGGCACGAAAAAGGCCGAATAAAAAATCTCCAAGTAGAGCTCTTCAGAAAAGTCTCCAAAAAGGAGAAAAAGAGGAAAATCCCTTCATCCCGCTCAAATAAGAGCTTCACAAAGCCAGGAGCCAACACTCCATCATCAAAAAACCAAATCAAAGTTGGATCCCCAGGAAGCTGACAAACTCCTTGGTGAATCTCCAAAAAAGAGGAAAACAAGAAAATTTCTATCTTCCAGCTCAAATAAGAGCTTCACAAAGCCAGGAGCCAAGACTCCATCATTAAAATTGGATCCCCAGGAAGCCAACAAACTCCCCAGGATCGCCAAAAAGAAAAGAGAAACAATAAATCTCTTCATCCAGCAGATAACAGAAGAAAAAGCCAGTGTGCATAAAAGGCGCACACATTTAAAAGCCAAATTTTCAAAATCGCGAAATCGTGAAAAACCCATTCCCCAGCAGGAATAAGAGCATAGGCAAAGCCATCTCAGAACAACAGCATCCAACAAGGAGTCAAAACCTCCATTCCTCCCTAGGGGGCAATTCAAAATAGATCTCCGGAAAATGATCAAATCCCCAGTGGATCACCAAAAAGAAAAACTATCACCAGTGAGCCTACGACAGAGGCAAACTACAAATTCATATCCTCAGGGAGTTAATCGCCTATAACACCCAATATGAATATCCCCAGTGAAATGCAAAGCCTTCACTTCCAAGAAAGCCTATGCCTACTCAAAGGCAAGCAAAGAGCCAATATCCCCAAGAAACAGGAAATCAACCTATGCAAGAGGCAATACAAGTCCAAAGCACAAAGCTTCCAATAAAGCATCTGCCTACTTAGAGGTATTATCAAGAGCAAATATCCTCAAGTGGAACATCAGCCTATTCAGAGGCGAAAAACAACAAATATAAAGCCTTCACCACTATTGAAGCATCTGCCTAATCAAGGGGCACAATCAACAGAAATAAAAAAATCCTCAATGGATTCCTGCCTAAATTAAGAGGCAATCATCAATAAACCCCGGCAAAAACTGGACGGCTAAATAGAAAAAGCCTGAAACTACAAATCCCTAGGAGATTCCTGCCTAAAATAAGAGGCAACCAACAGGAAATCCCCGGCAAAGCCGGATGGCTAAACAGAAAAGCCAAAAACAAAGAATCCCCGGCAAAACCGGATGGCTAAACGAAAAAGCCAAAAACAAAGAATCTAAGGTTTATACTGGATGACTAACAAAAAAGTCAAAAAAGAGAGATCAATCACTCCCCACGGAATAGGCGTATGATCAGAAACAGTAAGCCGCCAACACATCTCCAAAACCAGATGACCATAGGATTGGCTATCAAAAAGTACATCCTAAGAGCTTTGCAGAATGGGGTTCGTACCGGGTGGGGGTAGGTACCCATCGAGCCTTGCGGAACGGGGTTCGTACCGGGTGGGGGTAGGTACCCATCGAGCCTTGTAGAACAGGGTTCGTACCAGGTGGGGGTAGGTACCCATCAGAGCCTTGCGGAACGGGGTTCGTACTGGGTGGGGGTAGGTACCCATCGAGCCTTGCGAACGGGGTTCGTACCGGGTGGGGGTAGGTACCCATCGAGCCTTGCGGAACGGGGTTCGTACTAGGTGGGGAAGGTACCCATCGAGCCTTGCAGAACGGGGTTCGTACCGGGTGGGGGTAGGTACCCATCGAGCCTTGCGGAACGGGGTTCGTACTAGGTGGGGAAGGTACCCATCGAGCCTTGCGGAACGGGGTTCGTACCGGGTGGGGGTAGGTACCCATCGAGCCTTGCGGAACGGGGTTCGTACCGGGTGGGGGTAGGTACCCATCGAGCCTTGCGGAACGGGGTTCGTACCAGGTGGGGGTAGGTACCCATCGAGCCTTGCGAACGGGGTTCGTACCAGGTGGGGTTAGGTACCCATCGAGCCTTGCGGAACGGGGTTCCTACCAGGTGGGGGTAGGTACCCATCAGAGCCTTGCAGAACGGGGTTCGTACCAGGTGGGGGTAGGTACCCATCAGAGACTTGCAGAACGGGGTTCGTACCAGGTGGGGGTAGGTACCCATCAGAGCCTTGCAAAACGGGGTTCGTACCAGGTGGGGGTAGGTACCCACTAGAGCCTTGCAGAACGGGGTTCGTACCAGGTGGGGGTAGGTACCCACCAGAGCCTTATAAAATAAGGTTTGTACCGAATGAGGGTAGGTACTCATTAGAATCTAGCAAAAATGTAGATTCATACCAGGTGGGGGTAGGTACCCACCAGAGCCTTATAAAATAAGGTTTGTACCCGATGAGGGTAGGTACTCATCAGAATCTAGCAAAAATGCATATTCATACCAGGTGGGGGTAGGTACCCACCAGAGCCTTATAAAATAAGGTTTGTACCGGATGAGGGTAGGTACTCATCAGAATCTAGCCAAAATGCAGATTCATACCAGGTGGGGGTAGATACCCACCAGAATCTAGCAAAATGCAGATTCATACCAGGTGGGGGTAGGTACCCACCAGAGCCTTTTAAAATAAGGTTTGTACCGGATAAGGGTAGGTGCTCATCAAAACCTAGCAAAATGCATCAGGTAGAGTAAAATACTCACCAGAGCATTACAAAAACGGGTTGCAAATACCTTGCTTCTATTAGAGGATAGTTCAAGTGTTGAGCACCTCGGAAGTAAGTACCCACAAGAGTTTAGCAAAATGCGAACTCGTACCGGGTGAGGGTAGGTACTGACCAAAGCCTTGCAGAACAAGGTTCATACCAAGTGGGGGTAGGTACCCACAAGAACCTTATGGAATATGGTTCAGAATCTAGTGAAGAGCAGATTCATACCTAGTGGGGGTAGGTACCCACAAGAGTCTAGTGAAATGCAGACTCATACCTGGTGAGGGTAAGTACTCACCAGAGCCTTACAAAGAAGGCTCAAACCAGATAGGGGTTGGTACCTATCAAAAACATTTATCATCCGGAGGATCAGCAAACTTGAAGCGAAGAAGCATCTGAAGGATAACCGGGCAAAAAGGGTTAACTCCTTCCCCTACCAACTAACTTTGTCGGCATATTAGGCCAATAGTTAGTCAGGCAGGTGAAGGGGGGGCAGTTGTAGACCCCTAATTTTGCCCGGCTTCTCAATAAAGGCTAAAGAGACTTCCTATAACAAGATAAAGCTCGCCCGACATCTCAATAAAGGCCAAGAAGACTTCCCATATGAAGATAAAGCTTCAATGGACGTCTATCGGCATCAATCGACGTCCGAATAAAGAAAGGAAAGTTTACCGAGAGTCCCAAAACACAAAAGTTGGCAAAAACAGTTGAGATGGCCGTCCCACATGTTGAGACAGTCGTCCTAACTTCCAGACGGTCGTCCCAACTGGTTTTGGTGCTTGGGACGACCGTCCCAAATCTCAGACGGCCGTCCCGACTTTCATTTAATTTAATTAAGTAATAAAGCCTTCTTGCTACTAACCCGCACCTACTCATAAGCATCTTACCCGTGGGAACTGAACCCTCTAAAAGACCCATTCATTCACGACGACCTCCCACTCACTGGACTGAATGGACTTCCCGCTCACACTGATTGGATTGCTCCTTGCTTTCAAGAGTTTGACCAGCTTTCTACTATATTTAAATTTAATTATTAAACAGACTGGCTATCAAGCATCCTACTAGCCTCCTTTGCTTCGAAGGAATGCTTGCTACCGTTAGCCTTACCGAACTCTCTCAAAGAAAGACTTTCCTACTGGCACTATGCTTAAGACAGGTTTGTTGTAGTTCGTGAATAAGGACATGGCTTCATCTAGGTCCAGCTATGATGATAGACTCCCCAAGAGTCGCACGGACCGGACCTACTTTCCATATATAAATAAAAAGTCTTCCGCCTTTCTCCTTGAAGCTCTTCCCGAAATACTTATAAAAAAAAAAAAAGAATAGCAATTTTTTTGGAATATGCCTCTCTTAATTCCCTCACCTTCCCAAATGAAACTGATGAAAGAGGAGCCGTCACAGCTTCTCCTTCGGATCACTTACTCGGCTTTACAAAGCTCCCCATGGTCGCCTTCGATACCATTCCAATCAGTGATTCTTATACCCTGACTTCCCCATAGCCACTTGCTTACGACCTTTCGACTCTCGCTAAACTAAATAAGAGAATTTCACATTCACCCTTCACTTCTCGTACCGGATAGGCTCTTGGACTTGGAGCTCACAAATGCGCTGTTTGAGTGAACGAATGCGCTGTTGACATGAGATAATGAGTTGTTTGACTTTTTTCTGCTGAAGTCGGAGAAGAGGAGGTAGCGGTTCGTGCTTGAGTTGAATCACTTGACTTTGGTCCTATCTTTATATTAAGTCGTAGATCCCCTTAAAAAAAGGAAATGACATAGGTGTACCTTACCACTGCTGTATAAAGTCTTGAAAACTGGCTCACATGGAAGCCCGAAAAAGGTAAGGGTCAATGCAACTGTAGGGAAACATTTTCTTGCAGTCACACGTACCAGGCCCTTACCAGCTTGAAAATGAACTTTCTTAAACTGGCTTTGCAACTACAACTTCCATTAGAACTAGATGGTTGGGAATTGACACTTACACTCCAAAGGCTTACCTTTTTTATGCTATTGGAGGGGCCTAGATCTTCAAATCAAATGTCCCTAGTATCAGGAAAGAGGGTGCACATTCATAGGCCAATCTGTTTTCTTGCCCGTTCCCAGGAAAGGTATGAAAGACGCCTATTCTTCAGGCAAGGAGCGCTTCCTATATAGAATAGAATAGAATATGTCCGAACTTCTTTCCCCGTACCGGACCGCAGCAGCTAAAGGACGTGCCACTGGACGAGGATTTCTTTAATTTTTGTTAATATTATATGAGCGCGTTCTCCTCTTTTGAAAGAAAGATGTAAAGTGTGGTCTTCTCGTCACTTTTCGGGATGCTAAATAAATAGTCGGTATTGATTCGATTCTTCCATGGGATATGGGTTTACATGGCGGGGACTCCCAACTTATTGAATAGGTGACTTCCGATCAAAAATGGTCGAGGAATAGGCCTTGGCAACAGCAAGCCTTTCTCCTTTCTTTTCGTTTGTTTCTTCCACATGACTACTCGAGGGTTCCAAAAAGGGTAGTGTGAGGCTAGCAAATGTCGTCTTACGATCATGATACTCGGAGCCTTAAGTGAGCTCCCGCTAGGCTAGGTTAGGTGTAGCAACCTGACGACACGAAAGGTTTCGAATCTTCAATGCTACTCCTAAACAGTAAAGAGGAAGGCTTGGACCAGCTCCTTAATTTGTAGGCGAGAAGCTCTTTGTTCGAGTTGACTGTGTGATTGTGGTTTTCTTTATGGCAACCGGAAACCTTTTCCTGAATTGAGAATGAGTAGAAGCGCCTTTGACAGGGGTTTATGGGATGGATGCGGGAAAGAACTCCCCTTTTGCAAAGCAAGGTTTCACCCTCTGATTACACTTTTTTTTTTAGGGATGGGATCTTCTGCCTAGATTAGATCTCTCACGGGATTCATCTGGCATTTCTGGATGGACTGGCATTGAGCATGTCATTCCGGACTTCGCTATTCTCACAGTCAGATCGGACATTGAAATCTGAAGTAAACTATCAAGACAGGACTGTCTTATCTATTTTATTTGCTGACAGTTGTATTCTCTCTCCTATTAGCTGTCAGTTGCAATATTGACTTTTTTGTCTTATCTTCTTTCTGAATATCTTACCTTCCTTGTCTTAGCGGTGCAGATCTTCTTTATGCTTTAAGTGGATCTTCCATGTGCCAATCAAAGAGAACGAAGTGCACTACACTTAGCTCTCTAGGTTAACGTCCAATCCTGTCCACCTAGCATCCCACCTTCCCCAAGTTGGAGTCTTGGGCACCAGGTCTTTCGATGAGCTTACTATTACTATATATACTAGAGGGAGAGAGATCGATTAGCCGTGAAGGGGCCCCTTGCCCACTCCCCTTCCCCCCATTGACGGGGGCCTCGTCCTCTTCCTCAGGTAGGAGAGACTACACCTTAACCTTATCCATTTTGTCAATCGAGCCGCTTTCCCTCATTCCACTCGTCCAGCCTCTTCGCGAACTTGTACAATCGATGCCACAAAGATAGTCAACTCTATTATCGAAGAAAGAAGGAAACGGGCGACGATTTGGCACCAGATATCCGGAGGTGTGGAAAGAGCAGCTGTGAGAAGCGGAAAAACCATCAAAAAACGACGATTGTTCGTGAAGGTTTCCACAGAAAGACCCCTTGGTTCTGGCAAACAGATCACAATGACAGGTACCTGAGAGCATACCGATGGAATGAACGAAATACGAACAGTTAGCATAATATGGTCATAGATCTTAGGTTGTAACTGGATCATGAGCGAATTTGTTGATGCTGCACCCACGAAGTATAGAAAGTACCAAACATTGGGTACTACCCGGGGAAGAGTTAGGAACAGTAACAAGGAGAAGCGAGAACCACTTAAATAGAGGAAGCGATTGTATTTCCTCCTTTGTTCCCCATAGCAACTGGGGATCAAAAAGCACCAAATTTGATGACTTATTAAGGGAAAGACAAAGTAAGAACATGCTATTGAAGACGTTGCAACATATGTCGGGGAGGCCTCCGTTGATTGTGTACAAACAAAATACGAGTCCAAAGACAGGGTAAGAAAGGGTTTAGCTAATGGAGATATTAACTCTTCCGGGAACCAGTAACGCGTAAACCATGTCAAACCAAGACCGATCAATATCCGAACGGAACGGATTCGAACTTCTCCTAGAATCGTTTCCGGTGCGAAATCAAATTCATAGGATATAGATGAGTAATTCAAAGGATAAAGAGAAAGATTTGATAGCATTAAGGTAGCGGTAGTATATTGGAAGAGAAATGTACTTGGTGATTTAATAGAGGTTGGAGTAAGGGTCACTGATTACGACCTTACGGCTATTATTAAGAACTCCATCTTACCCCCACAGGAAAGGTACCCTACACCTCGTGAAATTGAATGGATTTCACCTCTCAGACCGATCTTACCCAATAGAGCATAACAACTCTTTTCAGAGAAGACATCATCTATATCAGCAGTAGCTATGAAGACTTCATGGGAAAATCGTCTAAATCTTATTTCAGGATAACATTTGACAAACTCCCGATCAAAGATGTCCATTAATACCACGTTGAATAGCAATCTGGAGATTTCTCCAAGAAGTGGAAGATCAAAGTCTGCTGAAGGCCTAGGAGTTCATTCAACTATAGCAAAGTCTAGAGCAGCGAATTCCTTATTCTCTCCTCCTTATGGTTACAGGAATCTGTCCAACCTCTATTGGTCATCTGGAAAGGGTCATCCCTTGCTTCTTCGATCCTCGGCCATATGTCCTCTGAAAGCTCTCCCTTGTTTGGTTTTGGTTGGGAAAGGCCGGGCGGAGCTGTGGATGCTGAGTCCTTTCCTTGGAGAATAGAAAGGATTCACTATCTCTGTCCCGAAGTCACTATTTGAACCAGTGAGTACTGAAACTTACAAACTGCCTCCAACCGTCAAAAACGATTAGGCTTCCATTCTAATTCAAGAGATTCAAAAAAGTTCTTTCTTCGAATTAGACCAATCGACATTTGTTTATATGCCGCCTATAAAGAAAGAGAAGAGCCTCTACTATTTCAACAGCAAGAGAGCCCACTCAATGAACAAAGCCTTTCTCTTTTGTGGAACGTGCACACAGAGTTGGAGGGATCAGTTGGATCTGACTGAGAAACCCACCTTTTGAGGCTTTTTTGGCTACATCTCAGGTACAGACCGAACGTCCCCTAAGGAAGGCCCTTAAGGTAAGGTAAGGGGAGGTTTGGAACCCTAACTAACTTATTGGTTTTGTTCCGCCTTCTCCACTTGACTCCACTGGTCGAGAACTCTACAGCTTCATCCGAGATCCTTCCCAAATGAACATCCTAGCCCAGTCAAAATCTCTTATCTTCCCTGTTGAAAGCCTAGAAAATCGGATCAATTGATAAATATCAATTGATGAATTTCCTCATCTTTCTATCGTTGTGCTGTTCTACCCACTGCTTATCGATAATGAAGAACTTTCATTTCGTTTTTGGTAGGGCTTTTTCCCATTGCCATCCCTTTTTCCAATTCCCTACTTCTTATTTATATACTCATATAAGACTTCTATTCAGACATGATGGATATTGAAACCAGCAACTTCTTAGGGGAGTAGCTAGACTGAGTTCCACTTCTATACTCCAGTTTACCGAGGGCTAATGGCTGGCTTCTTTGTCTAGTCGCAACTTTCAAACTTAGCCTAGCCGATTGGGTTTGTTTTGTTCCTGATCACTGCCCTCAAAGAAAACTTTCGTTCAGTGACATCACAAGGGTTGGTTTGAACGCTTAGGGCAATTGGTAGGGGTCATCCGCGCAAGAGCGCTTCTTCTTTGGGTCCCTATGGCTAGGGCTAGGGCTAGGGCTAGGGCTAGGGCTAGGGCTAGGGCTGGTAGGGGTAGCATTGACTATTGGAGTGAGCCAATCCTTTTTTTGGTTCTTTATAGCTGTAAGTATAAACTCAGGGGTATGAGTGCATGATTCTTTCTCCCACAAGCTTAGAGAAAGAGACCGAAGGAGGATATGAAAAATCCGCGGATTCCCTAAAGCTAGAGCAGCTACTTCCTTAGAACTGCTCCGAGATGGTTTCAAAGAAAAGCTCACTAGCAGAAAAAGGGTTTTGAAGAAGCCGACATTGAATTGACTACCTAAACTGCCTGCCTTTCTTTCAAGATCAAGAGACTACTACTACTCCTATGATTTCATTACGGGGAAAGGAAGTTGAACCTCTCAAACTCGAAAAAGAAAAATCGAATCTTTCTTGACCAGGAGCAATAGACCCCTAAAGGTTTGAAGTGAGTGCCTCCGCTTCTGAAAGAGCTTTATAACAATTCCAATTGAGTTTGGATTCGCTGCATCAATGAATGTGCTTACAGAGTGGGGAACTATAAGCATAACAGCTTTTGAAAAAGAAAGAAATTACCTTGCTGCTTTCATAGCAGAAAAGCTCCTGAACTCGATTCCTACCTTACCTTAGCTTGGAAATCTTAATGCCATAATGATTTTCAAATCCTCCTAGCTATTATCCTACTGCAATAATTCTTGCTAAGAAGAATGCCCATGTTGTGGCAATTCCACCTAGAAGGTAATGTGTTACTCCTACAGCACGTCCTTGTACAATGCTCAAGGCTCTGGGCTGAGTAGCAGGAGCAACTTTTAATTTATTATGAGCCCAAACAATGGATTCAATAAGTTCTTGCCAATAACCACGCCCGCTGAATAGAAACATTAAACTAAAAGCCCATATAAAATGTGCACCCAAGAAAAAAAGACCATATGCAGATAATGAAGAACCATAAGACTGAATTACCTGGGATGCCTGCGCCCATAAGAAATCACGGAGCCATCCATTAATGGTAATGGAACTCTGCGCAAAATTTCCTCCTGTGATATGAGTTACGATCCCTTGATCACTTATACTACCCCAAACATATGAATGCATTTCCCAACTGAAATGAAATATTACTATCGAAATTGAATTGTACATCCAAAATAGTCCTAAGAAGACATGATCCCAAGCGGATACTTTCACTTTTCATAATTTAATTGGTTCTTAAAAGAGTAATACATCTCAATAGTGTCATAATTTTGTTTAAATACTATTTTCAAAATAATTTTGGTATATATCTTGCATAGTGTTTGTTTTGCTTCTCTATTCCCTATTTTTGATGAAGTCAAAGGGGGAGAAATAACTGGTTTTAGATAATGATTGTTTTTATACTCACTATTTGAGGGGGAGCAATAATCTAGGGGGAGAAATGATTAATTTTTGAACACTCACTAATCTATATATTCAAGTGACTTCTTCTGCAGAGATATTATTCAAAGAGGTATTTGTCTTCATCAAATAGGGGGAGACTGAAAGTGATGAAGATCTTATTGAATCATTAGATGAAACAAAGATCTTGTTGATTTGATGAAGTCAAAATGAAGTCAAAGGCTATTCTGGTGTAGTCAAAGGTTACTTGGAAAAAAGGGTAGAGTGGTTAGTGAGTCTACATCTATACTTAGGTATAATCATTCTTATCTCTCTGCTGCATGAGGTTTCTTCATTTAAAAGATTTTGCAAATGCCTCTAAAACGTGTTTAAACTGTCAAAAACCAAGTAATTTGTTAAATGGTTTTTAAGTAAACTGTTTTAACTAATATTATATGAGCTTTATCAGTTAAAATGTTCTTAACACTTTCGTAACAGGTTATTAACTGATAGGTTTTTGAAATAATCGATTAAAACCTTTTAAAACATACACTAGAACTGTTTTAATTGATATATCTTCGAATTAATCGATTGTTTTCATTAAAAGAGTTTTTGAAAACCTTTTGGCAGTATTTTAACTGATGTAAAATCGAAATAATCGATTAAAATGACTTAAGATGTTTTGAAAAGTGTTTTGGAAGAATTTTAATCGATACAAACTTGAAATAATCTATTAAAATAACTTGAAGTGTTTTGAAAGATGTTCTGCCAGTATTTTAATCGATGCAAATGCGAATTAATCAATTAAAATAACTAAGAGATTTTTTCCAGAGAGTTTTAATCGATTAAAACTAGTCTGTTATCAGTTAAAATAACTTAGAAAGTTTTATGAAACATTTTGGCAGAATTCTAATCGATTAAAATGCGAAATAATTTATTAAAACAACTAAGAGATTTTTTCCAAAGTGTTTTAATCGATTAAAACAGATTGTTATAAGTTAAAATCACTTAGAAAGTTTTATGAAAACATTTTGCAGTATTTTAATCGATTAAAAGACAAAATAATTGATTAAAACAATTTAAAGGATTTTTTACAAAGTGTTTTAATTGATATAAACGTTGTTGTATCAGTTAAAACAAATATGAAAAATGATCAAGAACATTTTAACAGATTAAAAGAAGTTTTAACAAATTAATTCAAGACTTTTAGCAGATTAAAAGATTGTTTTAATAGATTAATTAAACCAGCAGTTTGAAAAATCTTCTATATAAACAGGATTGCTTGAGTCTTTTAAAACATATCTTTGAGCAATCAATCAAGCAATCATACGTGCTACTTTCAAGAAAGAATCGCACAAGTTTTGTGAAGTTTTTCGAAGCTCTTTCTTGAGGTAAATTTTGCATTCTTTTGGTGAAGAAACTCATTCTGCAGAGCTGCATAATCTGGGTTTGAGTGTTCTTGTTTCTTCTCTTTGTTTCTTTACTTTTCTTTACTGTATTGTGGGTGTTTGGAAGTGTCGGCACTGGTTTCTGTGGCTGGAATTTGGCTGCAGGGTTGTTCAAGAACTGGAAGTTGGTTCTTGGTGAAGGTGTAGGTGCAAGGACTGGAATTTTGGTTCTTGTGGTAGATTGAGTGTGTGATTGGAATTGTAATCTGTAAAACATTCAATCTAGTGGAACTTAGCTGGAATTTAGCCGGGAACTGGACGTAGCCCTGGGATTGGGTGAACCAGTATAAATCTTGGTTGTATCTTTCTTAACCTTTCTCTCTTTAATTCTGCTGCAGTCTTTATTTTGATTAATTGTTTTGTTTGATTCAAGAATTGGTCAGAACTCTTAATCTTTGGAATAGATAATCTGTAATTTGCGAAAATTTTTCAAAGATCAATTCACCCCCCCTCTTGATCTCAGCCTACTTTTCTAACAACAACGCCTCTAGGTTGTCCGATAACCGGGTTGAACCTAAGGGCGAGGTTTTTAAAAAAGAGCTCTTAGATCGTCCGATAACCGGGCTGACCTAAGAGCAAGATTGAGAGGGTTCTTATGCAGTCGCCACCGATGTTTTTACCAGAAACATCGAAAAAGGAAGGAAAAAGGCGTTGGTTTTTTAAGAAAAACCAACATTGGTCATTAAAACCAGAGTTGGGTAAGGGAGTTAGTTATGTGTAAGGGAGGTATCAACTCCCCTACGACGCCCCTTTCGGGTTCCCTATGATGGGCCAGTTATTTTATAAATAAACTTTTGAAATAACGCTTTTACCCTTTTATTTGCGGAATAAAAATATGATGACTACATGGCCCTAATTAATGCATATATAATAAAGCGATAAAAGAGAGAGAGGGAGAATGAAGAAACCTCTGAAACAAGCTTTGATTAATTCTTGTGAAAAATAGGGTGTGTTTTGGAAGCCCTTCGCTCTACAATGCCGCTTTTTTCGCTATAAAAACTCTCTTAAAACACTCAGAAACTCCGGAAATGTTTCAGAGGGGCTCTCAAAGAGGAATTCTAAGAAAATGTAGAAGGAAGAATGGAAGAACTGTCTAAAATGAAGGGGAGAGCACCCCCTATTTATAGGGATTCGCGCCTGTCAGGTCAAGATGGCCGTCTCGCCATCCGGGATGACAGTCTCAACTTTGACAAATGGAGATCGTCATCTCATTTGGCGAGACAGCGGTATCGACTTGCCAAATGACGAGAGGGTCGTCTCGCCAAATGGGAGGGTGGTCTCGCCAATGGAAAGTAGCGAGACGGCCGTCTCGACTTGCCATTTAGCGAGACGGCGGTCCGAAAAAGCAAGACGACGGTCTCTGTTAGAATCGCGCGAACATTCCGTTGCAAGATTCTAACAAGTGGTATCAGAGCTTGCTTTGATAGTCATTCAAATTTTTGAAAATGGCCGGACAAAATCAAACTTTTACGAAGGTGCGTCTATCAACAGACCCCCACTTTTTGCGGGTCAAAATTATCCCTTCTGGAAGGTACGAATGCAAATCTTTTTAGAGTCTGTTGATACAGGCGTTTGGGACGCTATTTTAAACGGTCCATTTGTTCCTAAAATTACTGAGAACGGTGTTGACGTTCTTAAACCTTTTTCTAGATGGACTGCAGAAGAAAATAGGAAAGCCCAATTTGACGTTAGGGCTAGAAATATTATTTCATCTGCTCTAACCCTTGACGAGTTTTATAGAATTTTTGTTTGTAAAAGTGCACAGGAAATGTGCGAAATGCTTAGAGTGACCCACGAAGGAACTGACGACGTTAAAAGAGCACGCAAAAATTCTCTAATCCAAGAATAAAAAGATGTTCCGGATGCAACCAGGCGAAACGATCTTTGACGTACAAAAGCGTTTCACTCATATCGTGAATCATCTCACTGGACTAGGTAAAATCTTTGACGTTGATGAATTGAATGTTAAAATTTTGAAATCTTTGGATAGGAAATGGCAACCTAAGGTGACAGCCATCTCGGAGTCACAAAATCTTGTCACTATGTCTATGGCGGCGCTTTTTGGAAAACTTAGAGAACATGAGTTAGAGCTTGGAAGGTTAAACGAAGAAGAAGGACAATTTCAAAAGAAGAATCTAGCTTTCAAAACCGAAATCTCCAAAGGTAAAAATAAAAGGGAAGAAGAAGACTGAAACGATGAAGAAGAAGAGTTTAGTCTAATGATAAAGAAGTTCACCAAATTCATGAAAACCAAAGGAAGACATCCCTTCAAAGATAAAGGAAAGGTAAGGGAAAATTCTTCTGTAAATATAAAATGTTATGGTTGTGGTGAAACAGGACATGTTAAGACCGAATGTCCAAATAAAAAGAACGATGAATTCAAAGGAAAAAAGGTCTTCAAGAAGAAAGCCTATATTGCTTGGGACAACAGTGACTCAAGCTCGGAATCAAGTGACTCGGAAGTTGAAGCAAATATTTGCTTAATGGCAAATGACAACATATCATTCGATTTTGAGGTAAGTGATTCCGACACATCTTCTAGTGATGAGGATAATAACTATGATGAATTGCAAAATGCTTATAATGAATTGTTTAGTGTTTTTAAGAACTTAAAGAATGAATATAAAGCTGTAAAGAAGAATCTAAGTAGATCCGAAAAGGAAATAGAGTCCTTAAAAATGAAAATCACATGTTTAGAAGAAAAGGAGTCCTTAGAAACGAAAATTGTATGTTTAGATGAGGATAATGATAAGGACCTAGCATGTGCAAATTGTAAAGAGCATGAATATGACATAGATATTCTTAATCATTTATTAGACAAAGCCGAAAAGGAAATAGATGATCTTAAGAAGCATGAAATGGTGTTTGCTCAAAATAAAGTAAATCATCAAGTTCCTTTGAAAAAGCCTAAAAGGAAAAATAAAAGAGTATGGGTAGAAAAAGGAACTATGGCGGCGTTATTTGGAAAGCTTAGGGAGCATGAACTTGACCTTGGAAGACTAAATGAGGAAGAGGGTCAATATCAAAAGAAGAACCTAGCTTTCAAGACCGAGATTTCAAAAAGCAAAAATAAGAAAGAAGAAGAAGAAGACTCCGAAATTGATGAAGAAGAGATGAGTATTTTTATAAAGAAGTTCACCAAGATGATGAAAGCAAAAGGAAGACATCCTTTCAAAGGTAAGGGAAAGGTAAAAGAAAATTCTTCCGTTACTATAAAATGCTTTGGTTGTGGTGAAGCAGGGCATATGAAGACCGAATGCCCAAACAAGAAAAATGATGAACACAAGGGCAAAAAGCAATTCAAGAAGAAAGCATATATTGCTTGGGATGACAGTGATTCAAATTCAGAATCAAGCGACTCGGAAATAGAAGCAAACAATTGCTTAATGGCAAATGACAAAATTTCTTCGGATTTTGAGGTTAGTGATTCCGATTCATCCTCTAGTGAAGAAAATGACCATGATGAATTGCTAAATGCTTATAATGAGTTATTTACTGCATTTATGGATATGAAAAATGAATTTAAAGTTGTAAAGAAAAATCTAAGAAGATCCGAAAAGGAAAATGAGTCCTTAAAATTGAAAATTGCATGTTTAGAAGAAAAGGAGGTAGCTAATACGAAAATTGTATGCTTAGATGAGAATAAGGACTTAGCTTGTGCAAATTGTAAAGAGCATGAATATGACATAGATATTCTTAACCATTTGCTAGACAAAGCGGAAAAAGAAATTGATGATCTTAAGAAGCATGAAATGGTAATTGCTCAAAATAATGTAAATCAAAGAGTTCCTTTGAAAAAGAGTAAAACTAAAAAGAAAAGAGTATGGGTAGAAAAAGGAACTAGAGCATGTCATGTAAATAATGTATCTTATTCCATAGCTACATCAAAAGCATGTTTTTATTGCATGAAACAAGGTCACACTTCAAATAAGTGTAAAATCAAACATTTTGGTGTTCCTAAAGGAAAATATATTTGGGTTCCTATAGTTAAATGAACTATTTGTATCTTGTATTTATTCAAAGAAAATGGATCATTTAGTATGTTTTAAACAGAATGCTTAGGTAAAAACATTTTATCTTTTCTATTGCATGAAGGTTCTTCACTTAAAGATTTTTTTTCAAAAAGCCTCTAAAATTGTTTTAAACAACTAAAAACAAAGTTTTTTTACAAAAGCTTTCTTAAAACATGTTTTTAACTGATGCAGTTTTGAAAGAACCAAATAAAATCACTTAGAATGTTCAAAGAAGTGTTTTTACAGTATTTTAATCGATACAACTTGTTTTTAATCGATTAAAATCATTTAGAACTCATTGTGATCGATCAAATTTTTATTATGAGCGGTCAGAATCTTTTAAATCGATTAAAAACACGTTTCAATCGATTAAAATCACTTAAAGGGTCAGGATGATCGATCAGAATCAAATTATAAGCGATCAGAATTCTTTTCAATCGATTAAAACACGTTTCAATCGATTAAAATCATTTAAAGGGTCAGGATGATCGATCAGAATGCAATTATGACTGATCAGAATCAGTTATGATTGATCAGAATTTAGTTATGACCGATCAGAACTCTTTTAATCGATTAAATCTCGTTTCAATCGATTAAAACAACTTAAAAATTTTTTCTACACTGCGTTTTAATCGATTAAAAGACGTTTTAACAGATTAAAACTGCACTTTTAACAGATTAAAAGAATCTTTTAACAGATTAATTAAACCAGCAGATTAATTAAAAGAAGTTTTGCAGTATTTAAATAGATTGTTATGTCTCTAACCCCAAGGACCCAAAAGTTGTGGGGACCTAAGTTTATATGTTCTTGTGTTGTAGGAAACTTCCAAATCAAAGAAGTCTATGTGGTATCTTGATAGTGGATGCTCAAAACATATGACTGGAGATAAAACGAAATTTGTAAGTTTCAAAGCCAAAGAACAAGGATATGTGACTTATGGGGATAACAACAAAGGGAAGATTCTCGGAATTGGAAACATAGGTGGTGCAAACACATTGGAGATTAAGGATGTGCTTCTTGTTGATGGGCTAAAGCATAACCTTCTTAGCATAAGCCAATTGTGTGACAAAGGATTCAAGGTAACTTTTGAAAGCCAATTTTGCACCATACATTTAATAGATTCGAAAAAGTAGAATTAAAAGGCATTAGGCATAACAATATATATTTGATTGATTTGGATTGTTTACATGAGTCTAGTATAACATGTTTAGTTGCTAAGGAAGAAAACCCTTGGTTATGGCATAAAAGAGCGGCTCATATAAACATGCATCATTTGAATAAATTGATATCAAAAGACTTAGTTATTGGATTGCCTAAATTGAAATTTGAAAAATATAGATTGTGTGATGCATGCCAAAAAGGTAAACAAGTTAAATCATCATTTAAATCAAAGAATGTGATTTCCACTTCAAAACCCCTAGAATTATTACATTTAGATTTATTTGGACCTTCTAGGATAAAAAGCTTTGGTGGAAATTATTATGGACTTGTAATTGTTGATGATTACTCTAGGTACACTTGGACATTTTTCCTAACTATGAAAAGTGAAGCTTTTAAGGTCTTTAGAAAGTTTGCTAAACAAATACAAAATGAGAAAGACCTAAGAATTAAAGTTTTAAGAAGTGACCATGGTGGTGAGTTTCAAAATGAAAAGTTTGAGAATTATTGTGAGGAAAATGGTATATTACATAACTTTTACTGCTCCTAGGACTCCCCAACAAAATGGTGTAGTTGAGAGGAAAAATAGGTCATTAGAGGAACTTGCAAGAACTATGTTAAATGAATCTAATGTTCCAAAATATTTTTGGGCTGATGCGGTTAGCACTGCATGCTATGTTTTAAATAGAATGCTCATTAGGTCAATTATAAAATCAACTCCATATGAATTGTTTAATGGTAGAAAACCTAATGTTGCTCATTTAAAGATTTTTGGATGTAAATGTTTTGTGCTAAATAATGGAAAGGACAATCTAGGAAAATTTGACTCAAAAGCCGATGAGGGCATTTTTCTAGGTTATTCTTTAACTAGCAAGGCATATAGAGTGTTTAATAGGAGAACTTTGAATATAGAAGAATCTATACATGTTACCTTTGATGAGATTGTAGACCTTGGGGAAATCCTCTTAAGTCAAATAAAAGACTTGCAGGTGA
Organism: Sphenostylis stenocarpa; assembly: GCA_963425845.1. Taxonomy (NCBI): domain Eukaryota; kingdom Viridiplantae; phylum Streptophyta; class Magnoliopsida; order Fabales; family Fabaceae; genus Sphenostylis; species Sphenostylis stenocarpa. The sequence continues at coordinate 67,802,902 of OY731403.1, read as the reverse complement.
TGATGAATATATAAGAGAGGCCCTTGATGAATTATACTTGGAAGATAATGTGCCTTCTCAAACTCCTCAATTAGCAAAAGAATGGCAATCACCTAGAGGACTCTCAATGGACAACATTATAGGGGACATCTCAAAAGGGGTAAGAACTAGAAATATGAATAATTTATGTATGTCATGTTGCTTTTGTGTCACAGATTGAACCTAAAAACATTGAGGAAGCACTTAAAGATGATCAATGGTGCATAGCCATGCAAGAAGAACTTAACCAATTTGAAAGAAATCAAGTCCGGGAACTAATCCCAAGAGAAGAGTCACATCAAGTTATTGGAACTAAATGGGTATTCAGAAATAAGCTTGATGAAGATGGTAATATAACAAAGAATAAAGCCGGACTTGTTGCAAAAGGCTATTGTCGGGAGGAAGGTATAGATTATGATGAAACTTATGCTCCTGTGGCCAGGTTAGAGGCTATACGCCTACTTCTTGCTTATGCATCTATGATGAAATTTAAATTATATCAAATGGATGTTAAGAGTGCATTTTTAAATGGTTTTATTAAAGAAGAAGTGTATGTAGAGCAACCCCCTGGTTTTGAAGATTTTAATAATCCTAATCATATTTTCAAATTGAAGAAAGCATTATATGGGTTGAAACAAGCTCCTAGATCTTGGTATGAAAGATTAAGTAGTTTCCTAACTGCAAATGATTTTTCAAGAGGAAAAATTGATTCTACACTATTTATTAAGAAAGTTAAAGAACATATCTTATTGGTCCAGGTATATGTTGATGATATTATTTTTGGATCAACTGATAATTCTTTGTGTGTAGAATTTGCTAAGATTATGCAGGGAGAGTTTGAAATGTCTATGATGGGAGAATTAACATTCTTCCTTGGACTTCAAATTAAGCAACTTAAAGATGACACTTTCATCTCTCAAACTAAATACTGCAAGGAGATTCTCAAAAAGTTTGGTATGAACACCTCAAAGGAAGCTAACACACCCATGGGAACTTCATGCTATCTAGACAAGGATGAATCAGGTTTGGAAGTTAATCAAACTATGTATAGAGGTATGATAGGATCACTATTATACTTAACGCTAGTAGACCTGATATTATGCATTACGGCTTGTGTGTGTGCTAGATTTCGAGGCTTGTCCTAAAGAATCTCACCTAATTGCGAGTAAAACATATTTTAAAATACTTAAAAGGAACTACTGGGTTTGGCTTGTGGTATCCGGTCGATGCTTGTATTAGTTTATTAGGATATTCGATGCTGATTATGGTGGATGTAAAATTGATAGGAAAAGCACTAGTGGGACATGTCATTTGTTAGGTTCATCCTTAATATCATGGCATTCTAAGAAACAAGCATGTGTAGCTTTATCTACCACTTGAAGCTAAATATATTGCGACGAGTAGTTGTTGTGCTCAAATTACGTGGATGAAACAACGGTTAGAGGATTATAGTATATATTTAAATGACATACCCTTAATGTGTGATAATATGAGTGCAATCAATCTAACTAAGAATCCGAGTAATGCACTCTAGGACTAAACATATTGAGATTAGACATCACTTTTTAAGAGATAATATCGACAAAGGAAGCTGTAAGATAGAGTATGTAGACACTAAACGTCAATTAGCAGATATATTTACTAAGCCTCTACCAAAGGATAGATTCTATGATCTTAGAAGAGACTTAGGGATATTAGAAATAGCTTAAATTCTGCTTAATTTGACTGTTTTTGGATGATTGTTATGTTAAAATTCGTGTTGTAGGATATTCATAGGTTATAATGTGTAAAAACCTTAAAAACTTGATATAGCCTCTGGAATAATCGATTACTTGGAAGTAATAATCGATTATTTTTTCTCAAAACGTCCAAAAGAGGGTATTCTCCTTCGGAATAATCGATTATTTCGTGAAATAATCGATTAAATGCCTCCGACAATCGATTATTTGCTAGAAATAATCGATTAAAACTAGTTCGATATAGAGAAAATCAATGTATTTTCTTTTGTTATTGTCTTGATGTTGTAATGGTTGAATGATTGTGAAATAAAATTTGATGTTTCTTTCATGCTATAATTGAGGGGGAGCTTTCTCTAACTTATGCATATTTTGAGGGGGAGCTCTTATGATTGTTGTTGCAGAGTTCTTTTTGATTATAATCAAAATAGGGGAGAAAAATTTAAAGCCTATGATTCAATTTTAAATTTTATCTGGTATGTTTAATGTGTTTGTTAGTATGACGGATAAAGCAGGTTATTACAAAGGGCTTTAAAAGAAAATTTTGATCATCATCGAAAGGGGGAGATTGTTGACAATTCAAGGACTTGATGTTGCACTTGATGAATATGAAGAATGGATTTTGATGATGATTCAAGAACTAAAGACTTAGAATATTGAAGATTGAAGATTGGTGATAATTGTATTGTAATAACTCTGTTTTATTTAAGATTGAGTCTGTATTTTTAGAGTCTAAGATAGCCGGTACATAGTCCGTAACTTAGAAGCTTCAAAAAGCTCAAATTTGTCATTTAGGCTCGGCTTTAATCGATTATATAGGTAAATAATCGATTAAAACAAGTGAGAAAACACTTTCTATACAAACTCACTGTTTTAATCGATTAAAACAACAAAATAATCGATTGTTTTGTACTTGATCCGTACTGAGATAATCGATTATTTCACCAAATAATCGATTAATCCGAGAGGTTTGGGTTCGACGTATTTGGCTTCGTTTTAATCGATTATCACTCCAAATAATCGATTATTTCGATCTGTTTTTCATTTTAAATTTCAAATTAACCCTATTTTCGAAAACCCAATTACCAAGAACCCTAGTTTCGAAATCCCCAATTCCTAAACCCTAATTTCCCTACTTAAACTCTGCTTTGGCACTCAGAAAAGAAGAACAACTCTTTCCATACAAAAGTTAAGTGCTGTGAGTGCCAGAGAACTGTTTGTTGCAAGGAAAGGGGGCTTTTGGAACCTGGTGTGAGGCTAGAAGCGATAAGAATCACTAAGTGGAGTTCTTAGTGGATTGTGTGTTGTGCCGTCTCTAGGTAAAGTTGTTCTTCATCTCTTGTGGATTTCAAGAGAGGTGTTTTCGTATCTTTATCTTTTCATTTGTAATCTGTTTGTAACAATTTGTTCTTAGTGACAGCGTTAATCCTCTTTTGAGTGATTAACAACTGGACGTAGGGTCTTTTGATCCGAACCAGTATAAACCTACTGTGTAATCTTCTCTACTCTTCTCTATTTACATTTATGCAGTTTTTAATCGGTAAAATTTGGGGAAAATTTTGAAAACCTAATTTTTATTAAAAATCCAATTCACCCCCCCTCTTGGTTTTTGTCCGACCACGCGAACATTCTGCTGCGCGATTCTAACATACATCCAATCTCCATGGAGGGATTCCGCAAAAAAGATCTATAAGCTAGGAGCCTGTCAAAATCATCTAGCTCACCATAAACGTTAATAACATCTTCTCTAATTGGGAAGTGAGCAACATTTTCCCAAATATCATCATCTAGAATTATGGTCACTCCTTTGACACGGGATGTAGAAATTTGATCCCTAAATTTAAATCTAGAAAAGAATACCCTAACTAAGTCAGGATAGTAAGTACCTTGCATTTGGATAAATGGGAGAACTCCTTGAATTTCAAGAAGATTTGGAAAATTAAACCCTCTATGTATAAATTGCTCACTAATGAGAAACTTAGGAGAAATGATGGCACGTTCCTTCCAGTACATCAGAAATTCTTGTTGCCCTTCCGTATCAGAAATCCATCCTTCAACAGAATTAGGACGGGAAAGAGAGGAAGGTGCAGATCTTCTTTTTGTAGGAATCTTAGGGCGAGAGGATGAGGCCATTTGAAAGAGTAGATAAACTTGAAGAGATTTTGGAGACAAGTGAGGGAATAATGAAGCAAAGAGAGTATAGATTGCAAGAAAACTTGATTACAAGAGTTAGAAGTGAGTATAATTGAACTAGAGGTCTCTATTTATAGAGTAAACACTTCCAACGGTCATATAGAAGAGATTCCATGGCAAAATATCCGTTGGCAACGGCTAGGAGGCAAAGCTGAGTCGCATTTAATCGATTATATTTCAAGATAATCGATTATTTCTATATCGGACTGACTTTAATCGATTATTTCCAGGCAATTAATCGATTATCGGAGGAATTTAATCGATTATTTCACGAAATAATCGATTATTCCGAAGGAGAATACCCTGTTTTGAGGGAAAATAATCGATTATCACTTCCGATGAATCGATTATTCCGGAGGCTATATCAAGTTTTTGAGATTTATATGCATAATAACCTATGAACATGCTACACCACGAATTTTAACATAACAATTATCCGGAAATAGTCAAATTAAGCAGATTTTAAGCTATTTCTAATATCCCTAAGTCTCTTCTAAGATCATAGAATCTATCCTTGGGTAGAGGCTTAGTAAATATATCTCGCTAATTGACGTTTAGTGTCTACATACTCTATTTTGCGGTTTCCTTTGCTTGATATGATCTCTTAAAAAGTGATGTCTAATCTCAATATGTTTAGTCCTAGAGTGCATTACTTGGATTCTTAGTTAGATTAATTGCACTCGTATTATCACACATTAAGGGTATGTCATTTAAATATATACTATAATCCTCTAAGCTGTTGTTTCATCCACGTAATTTGAGCACAACAACTACCAGCTGCAATATATTCAGCTTCAGTGGTAGATAAAGCTACACATGCTTGTTTCTTAGAATGCCATGATATTAAGGATGAACCTAACAAATGACATGTCCCACTAGTGCTTTTCCTATCAATTTTACATCCACCATAATCAGCATCAGAATATCCTATTAAACTCATACAAGCATCGAGTCGGATACCACAAACCAAAATCGAGTAGTTCCTTTTAAATATTTTAAAATATGTTTTACTCGCAATTAGATGAGATTCTTTAGGACAAGCCTGAAATCTAGCACACACACGAGACGAGAATGCATAATATCGGGTCTACTTGCGGTTAAGTATAATAGTGATCCTATCATACCTCTATACATAGTTTGATTAACTTCCAAACCTGATTCATCCTTGTCTAGATAGCATGAAGTTCCCATGGGTGTGTTAGCTTCCTTTGAGGTGTCCATACCAAACTTTTTGAGAATCTCCTTGCAGTATTTAGTTTGAGAGATGAAAGTGCCATCTTTAAGTTGCTTGATTTGAAGTCCAAGGAAGAATGTTAATTCTCCCATCATAGACATTTCAAACTCTCCTCGCATAATCTTAGCAAATTCTACACATAACAAACTATCGGTTGATCCAATAATATCATCAACAAGTAGCACATCCTTGATCTCCAAAGTGTTTGCACCACGGTTGCTTGATTGATTGCTAAAGGATGTGTGAAAACTTATATTCAATGTGTGTTTAAAAAGTTAAAGCCAAAGCTGTTTTTATAGACGATTTTCAAAGCTGCTTGGTTTAATTAATCTGTTAAAAGATTCTTTTAATCTGTTAAAAGTGCAGTTTTAATCTGTTAAAACTTCTTTTAATCGATTAAAACGCGAGTGAAAATTTTTTAAGTTGTTTTAATCGATTGAAACGAGATTTAATCGATTAAAAGAGTTCGATCGGTCATAACTAAATTCGATCGATCATAAGCGATTCTGATCGATCATAATTGCATTCGATTGATCATCCCGACCCTTTAAGTTATTTTAATCGATTGAAACGTGTTTTAATCGATTGAAAAAAATTCGATCACTTATAATTTGATTCGATCGATCATCCTAACCCTTTAAGTGATTTTAATCGATTGAAACATGTTTTTAATCGATTTAAAAGATTCGACCTCTCATAATAAAAATCTGATCGATCACAATGAGTTCTAAATGGTTTTAATCGATTAAAATTAAGTTGTATCGATTAAAATATTGTAAAAACATTTCTTTGAACACTCTAAGTGATTTTAATCGGTTCTTTCAAAACTATATCGAGTTAAAAACATGTTTAAGAAAGCTTTTGTAAAAATACTTTGTTTTTAGTTGATTAAAACGATTTTAGAGGCATTTCGCAAAGATCTTTAAGTGAAGAACCTTCTTGCAATAGAAAAGATAAAATGTTTTTACCTAAGCATTCTGTTTAAAACATACTAAATGATCCATTTTCTTTGAATAAATACAAGATACAAATAGTTCATTTAACTATAGGAACCCAAATATATTTACCTTTAGGTACACCAAAATGTTTAATTTTACACTTATTTGAAGTGTGACCTTGTTTCATACAATAGAAGCATGCATTTTTAGAACAAGATACATTATTAACATGACATGCTCTAGTTCCTTTTTCTACCCATACTCTTTTCTTTTTAGTTTTACTCTTTTTCAAAGGAACTCTTTGATTTACATTATTTTGAGCAATTACCATTTCATGCTTCTTAAGATCATCAATTTCTTTTTCCAGCTTTGTCTAGCAAATGGTTAAGAATATCTATGTCATATTCATGCTCTTTACAATTTGCACAAGCTAAGTCCTTATTCTCATCTAAGCATACAATTTTCGTATTAGCTACCTCCTTTTCTTCTAAACATGCAATTTTCAATTTTAAGGACTCATTTTCCTTTTCGGATCTTCTTAGATTTTTCTTTACAACTTTAAATTCGTTTTTCATATCCATAAATGCAGTAAATAACTCATTATAAGCATTTTGCAATTCATCATGGTCATTTTCTTCACTAGAGGATGAATCGGAATCACTAACCTCAAAATCCGAAGAAATTTTGTCATTTGCCATTAAGCAATTGCTTGCTTCTATTTCCGAGTCGCTTGATTCTGAATTTGAATCACTTGTCATCCCAAGCAATATATGCTTTCTTCTTGAATTGCTTTTTGCCCTTGTGTTCATCATTTTTCTTGTTTGGGCATTCGGTCTTTATATGCCCTGCTTCACCACAACCAAAGCATTTTATATTAATGGAAGAATTTTCTTTTACCTTTCCCTTACCTTTGAAAGGATGTCTTCCTTTTGCTTTCATCATCTTGGTGAACTCCTTTATAAAAAGACTCATCTCTTCTTCATCAATTTCGAGTCTTCTTCTTCTTCTTTCTTATTTTTGCTTTTTGAAATCTCGGTCTTGAAAGCTAGGTTCTTCTTTTGATATTGACCCTCTTCCTCATTTAGTCTTCCAAGGTCAAGTTCATGCTCCCTAAGCTTTCCAAATAACGCCGCCATAGACATAGTGGCAAGATTTTGTGACTCCGAGATGGCTGTCACCTTTGGTTGCCATTTCCTATCCAAAGATTTCAAAATTTTAACATTTAATTCATCAACGTCAAATACTTTACCTAATCCGGTGAGATGATTCACAATATGAGTGAAACGCTTTTGAACGTCGAAAATCGTTTCGCCGGGTTGCATCTGGAACATCTCGTATTATTGGATTAAAGAATTTTTACGTGCTCTTTTGACGTCATCGGTTCCTTCGTGGGTCACCCTTAGCATTTCCCACATTTCCTGTGCACTTTTACAAGCTGAAATTCTATAAAACTCATCAAGGGTTAGAGCGAGATGAAATAATGTTTCTAGCCCTAACATCAAATTGTGCTTTTCGACTTTCTTCTGCAGTCCATCTAGAAATAGGTTTAAGAACGTCAACACCGTTCTCGGTAGTTTTAGGAACAAATGGACCGTTTAAAATTGCGTCCCAAACGCCTCTATCAACGAGACTCTAAAAATATTTGCATACGTACTTTCCAAAAAGGATAATTTTGACCCGCAAAAAGTGGGGGTCCGTTGATAGACGCACCTTCGGCAAAAGTTTGATTTTGTCCGGCCATTTTCGAAAAGTTTGAATGACTATCAAAGCAAGCTCGATACCACTTGTTAGAATCGCGCAGCGGAATGTTCGCGTGGTCGGACAAAAACCAAGAGGGGGGGTGAATTGGTTTCTTAATAAAAATTAGGTTTTCAAAATTTTCCCCAAATTTTACCGATTAAAAAGCGTGTAAATGTAAATAGAGAAGAGTAGAGAAGATTACACAGTAGGTTTATACTCGGTTCGGATCAAAAGACCCTACGTCCGATTGCTAATGACTCAAAAGAGGATTAACGCTGTCACTAAGAACAAATTGTTACAAAACAAATTACAAATGAAAGAGATAAAGTAAAGACAACACCTCTCTTGAAATCCACAAGAGATGAAGAACAGACTTTCCCCGGAGACGGCACAACACACAATCCACTAAGAACTCCACTTAGTGATTCTTATTGCTTCTAGCCCACACCAGGTTCCAAAAGCCCCCTTTCCTTGCAACAAACAGTTCTCCGGCACTCACGAGCACTTAACTTTTGTATGGAAAGAGTTGTTCTTTTTTCCGAGTGCCAAAGCGAGTTTAAGTAGGGAAATTAGGGTTTAGGAATTGGGGATTTCGAAACTAGGGTTCTTGGTAATTGGGTTTTCGAAAATAGGGTTAATTTGAAATTTAAAATGAAAAACGATCGAAATAATCGATTATTTGGAGTGATAATCGATTAAAACGAAGCCAAATACGACAGAACCCAAACCTCTCTGGATTAATCGATTATTTGGTGAAATAATCGATTATCTGTACTGAACAAGTACAAAATAATCGATTATTTTGTTGTTTAATCGATTAAAACAGTGACTTTGTATAGAAAGTGGTTTTCTCACTTGTTTTAATCGATTATTTACCTATATAATCGATTAAAGCCGAGCTTGCATGATAAATTTGAGCATTTTGAAGCTTCTAAGTTACAAACTATGTACCAGCTATCTTAAATTCTATAATTACAGACTCAATCAAACTAAAACAGAGTTATTACAATACAGAAATCATTAATCTTTAATCTTCAATACTCTAAGTCTTTAAGCTCTTGGATCATCATCAAAATCAACATTCTTCATGATCATTATTTGCAACATCAAGTCCTTGAATGTTCAACATTTAATAGGATATTCTGATGCTGATTATGGTGGATGTAAAATTGATAGGAAAAGTACTAGTGGGACATGTCATTTGTTAGGTTCATCCTTAATATCCTGGCATTCTAAGAAACAGGCATGTGTTGCTTTATCTACCACTGAAGTTGAATATATTGCAGTGGTAGTTGTTGTGCTCAAATTACGTGGATGAAACAACGGTTAGAAGATTATAGTATCTTTTTAAATGACATTCCGTTGATGTGTGATAATACGAGTGCAATAAATCTTATTAAGAATCCGAGTAATGCACTCTAGGACTAAACATATAGAAATAAGACATCACTTTTTGAGAGATCATATCAGCAAAGGAAACTGTAAAATAGAGTATGTAGATACCAAACGTCAATTAGCAGATATTTTTACTAAGCCTCTACCCAAGGATAGATTCTATGATCTTAGAAGAGACTTAGGGATATTAGAAATAGCTTAAATTCTGCTTAATTTTACTGTTTTTGGATGGTTGTAATGTTATAATTCATTTTGTAGGATGTTCATGGGTTATCATGTGTTAAAGCACTCAAAACAGGGCATTCCTCTCTGGAATAATCGATTAATTCGTCCATTAATCGATTAAAACCAGTATTAATCGATTAACAGCAAAAATTAATCGATTAATTGGGTCTGGAAGTGATTTAATCGATTAATTTGAATTTTAATCGATTAAATCTGACCAGGTTGGCTTCCTAGGCATTGCCAACAGATATTTTGACTATTATTCCCTTCCATATGAACGTTGGAGATGCTTGGTTATAAATAGGGTCCTTCATTTTACTTCTACTCACTTCTATCTCTTGAAATCAAGCTATATTGCCTTATTCTAACAATATTGCCCTCTTCTCAATACACTCAACTTTCTAAATCTTCTTGTTATTCCTCCAATCTTTCAATGGCCTCATCTTCTCGTGCTAAGATCCCTACTAGAAGAAGATCTTCACCCTCATCTCGTCCCCGTCCTAATTCTCTAGAAGGATGAATTTCTGATACAGATGGCCAACAATAATTTCTGACCTACTGGAAGGAACGGGCTATTATTTCTCCCAAGTTTCTTATTGGTGAGCAATTCATCAATAGGGGATTCAATTTTCCCAACCTTCTTGAAATTCAAGGAGTTCTTCCCTTCATCCAAATGCAAGGTACGTATTATCCTGACCTTGTTAGGGTATTCTACTCTAGGTTTAAATTTAGAGATCAAATTGCTACTTCTAGAGTAAAGGGTGTCACCATTATTCTTGACGATGATATTTGGGAAAATAGATCTGATGCACACTTTCATAGTGATGATAGTGAAGAATTTTAAATTTGTTGTTTATTTTCTCTTCTTGTGATGTAATGTATTGACATTTCTGAAATAAAATTTGATGTTTTGTTATTGCTTTGATTGAGGGGGAGCTTTCTCTAAATTATGCATATTTTGAGGGGGAGCTCTTATGTTTGTAATAGATGAATTATTTTTTATTCTAATCAAAATAGGGGAGAAAATATTTAAAGCCTAATTTGATTACTTTTAAATATTATCGGGTATGTTTAATGTGTTTGTTAGTATGACAGATAAAACATGTTATTACAAGGCTTTAAAAGATAATTTTGATCATCATCAAAAAGGGGGAGATTGTTGAACATTCAAGGACTTGGTGTTGCACTTGATGGACATGAAGATTGTTGATTTTGATGATGATTCAAGAACACAAAGACTTAGAGTGTTGAAGACTTGTTTTGTATTGTAATAACTCTTTCAATTAGATTGAGTCTATAATATTAGAGTTTAAGATAGCCGGTACATAGTCTGCACCTTAGAAGCTTCAAAAAGCTCAAATTTATCATCCAGGCTGGCTTTAATCGATTAAATAGGGAAATAATCGATTAAAACAGTGAGAAAAATCATTTTCTGTAACAACTCACTGGTTTAATCGATTAAACCAATTTTTAATCAATTAACAGGCGGTTTAATCGATTAAACCACCTTTTAATCGATTAAAACAGAGAGGTTTGGGTTCTGTTGTTATTTGGCTCTGTTTTAATCGATTAACACTTCATTTAATCGATTATTTCAGTCAGATTTTGATTTTTAACTTCAAATCAAACCTATTTTCGAAAACCCTATTTCCAAGAACCCTAGTTTCGAAATCCCCAATTCCTAAACCCTAATTTCTCTACTTAAACTCTTCTATGGCACTCAGAAAAGTAGAACAACCTTTTTCATACAAAAGTTAAGTGTTGTAGTGCCAAAGAACTGTTTGTTGCAAGAAAAAAGGGCTTTTGGAACCTGGTGTGGGCTAGAAGCGATAAGAATCATTAAGTGGAGTTCTTAGTGGATTGTGTGTTGTCACGTCTCTAGGGAAAGCTGTTTATCATCTCTTGTGGATTTCAAGAGAGGTGTTTTCTTATCTTTATCTTTTCAATTGTAATTTGTTTGTAACAACTTGATTATAGTGACAGCGTTAATCCTCTGTTTGAGTGATTAGCAACTGGACGTAGGGTCTTTTGATCCGATCCAGTATAAATCTCGTGTGTAAGATTCTCTTCTCTTCTCTATTTACATTTACACAGTTTTTAATCGGTAAAATTTGGGGAAAATTTTGAAAACCTAATTTTTATTAAGAAACCAATTCACCCCCCCCCCCTCTTGGTTTTTGTCCGACCACGCGAACATTCCGCTGCGCGATTCTAACAGTCTTGACCCCTTAAGGTCGGAATTCTTATTTTTTGTACAGAAAAACCTTCCTACTCTAATATGGGGCATAATAGTCTCTCCTAGTGGCTTTTTAGGCTTTGTCCATCTTTGAATAGGAAGTATTCTGCTCTTTATTTTGAGGTCAGGCAAGATTTGGGGTATACAGAGCAGTAATCGATTAAATTTGAACTATTTAATGATTTTAATTGATACATATTATGTTTTAATCGATTAAAATAGGAATGACATTTGTATACTAAAAAGTCGAGAACATTTAATCGATTAAATAAAAAATTAATCGATTAAATCAGTACAAATAGTCTCATTATAAATGAAATTAATCGATTAAAGATATTTTATATCAATTAAAACATTCGAGAAAATGTGAATTTTTGTAATGTTTGTTAGAATCGCGCAGCGGAATGTTCGCGTGGTCGGACAAAAACCAAGAGGGGGGGTGAATTGGTTTCTTAATAAAAATTAGGTTTTCAAAATTTTCCCCAAATTTTACCAATTAAAAACTGCGTAATTGTAAATAGAGAAGAGTAGAGAAGATTACACAGTAGGTTTATACTGGTTCGGATCAAAAGACCCTACGTCCAGTTGCTAATCACTCAAAAGAGGATTAACGCCTGTCACTAAGAACAAATTGTTACAAACAGATTACAAATGAACGAGATAAAGATCGAATACACCTCTCTTGAAATCCACAAGAGATGATGAACAGACTTTCCCCGAGACGGACACAGACACAATCCACTAAGAACTCCACTTAGTGATTCTTATCGCTTCTAGCCCACACCAGGTTCGAAAGCCCCTTTCCTTGCAACAAACGGTTCTCGGCACTCACAACACTTAACTTTTGTATGGAAAAGGTTGTTCTACTTTTCTGAGTGCCAAAGCGAGTTTAAGTAGGGAAATTAGGGTTTAGAAAAAGGGGATTTCGAAACTAGGGTTCTTGGTAATTGGGTTTTCGAAAATAGGGTTTGTTTGATGTTTAAAATTAGAAACGGATCGAAATAATCGATTATTTGGAGTAATAATCGATTAAAACAGAGCCAAATACGTCGAACCCAATCCTCTCCGGTTTAATCGATTATTTGATGAAATAATCAATTATTTGTACGGAATCATGCGGAATAATCGATTATTTTTCTATTTAATCGATTAAAGCGATGAGTTTTAGACAGAAAATGGTTTTCTCATCTGTTTTAATCGATTATATACTTATTTAATCGATTAAAGCCAAGCTCTGAATGATAAATTTGAGCATTTTGAAGCATCTAAGATACGGACTATGTACCAGGCTATCTTAGACTCTAAAATTACGAGACTCAATCAAGCTAAAACAGAGTTATTACAATACGGAAATCATTAATCTTCAATCTTCAATACTCTAAGTCTTTAAGCTCTTGGATCATCATCAAAATCAACATTCTTCATGATCATTATTTGCAACATCAAGTCCTTGAACGTTCAACAATCTCCCCCTTTTTGATGATGATCAAAATTATCTTTTTAAAGCCCTTGTAATAACCTGTTTTATCTGTCATACTAACAAACACATTAAACATACCAGATAAAATTTAAAATTGAATCATAGGCTTTAAATTTTTCTCCCCCTATTTTAATTATAATCAAAAAGAACTCTGAAAGAACAAACATTAGATCTCCCCCTCAAAATATGCATAATTTAGAGAAAGCTCCCCCTTAATCATAGCATGAAAGAAGCATCATATTTTATTTCATAATCATTCATCCATTACAATATCAAGACAATAACAAAAGAAAATACATAACAGAATTTAAAATTCTTCACTATCATGATCATTAAAGTGTGCATCAAATCTATTTTCTAAACAACACACTTCAATATCCGTTGGCAACGGCTAGGAGGCAAGACTGGTCGCATTTAATCGATTATATCTCAAAATAATCGATTATCTCTATATCAGACAGCTTTAATCGATTATTTCCAACAAATAATCGATTATCTGAGGCATTTAATCGATTATTTCACGAAATAATCGATTATTCGAGAGGAGAATACCCTGTTTTGGACGTTTTGAGGGAAAATAATCGATTATCACTTCCAGTAATCGATTATTCCAGAGGCTATATCAAGTTTTTGAGATTTATATGCATAATAACCTATGAACATGCTACACCACGAATTTTAACATAACAATCATTCGAAACGAGTCAAATTAAGCAGATTTTAAGCTATTTCTAATATCCCTAAGTCTCTTCTAAGATCATAGAATCTATCCTTGGGTAGAGGCTTAGTAAATATATCTGCTAATTGACGTTTAGTGTCTACATACTCTATTTTGCGGTTTCCTTTCGTTGATATGATCTCTTAAAAAGTGATGTCTTATTTCTATATGTTTAGTCCTAGAGTGCATTACTTGGATTCTTAGTTAAGTTAATTGCACTCCTATTATCACACATCAAGGGAATGTCATTATATGCTATAATCCTCTAATTGTTGTTTCATCCACAGAATTTGAGCACAACAACTACCAGCTGCAATATATTCAGCTTCAGTGGTAGATAAAGCTACACATGCTTGTTTCTTAGAATGCCAAGATATTAAGGATGAACCTAACAAATGACATGTCCCACTAGTGCTTTTCCTATCAATTTTACATCCACCATAATCAGCATCAGAATATCCTATTAAACTAATACAAGCATCAGACGGATACCACAAACCAAAACCAGTAGTTTCTTTTAAGTATTTTAAAATATGTTTTACTGCAATTAGATGAGATTCTTTAGGACAAGCCTGAAATCTAGCACACACACAGACAGAATGCATAATATCAGGTCTACTTGCAGTTAAGTATAATAATGATCCTATCATACCTCTATACATAGTTTGATTAACTTCCAAACCTGATTCATCCTTGTCTAAATAGCATGAAGTTGCCATGGGTGTGTTAGCTTCCTTTGAGGTGTCCATACCAAACTTTTTGAGGATCTCTTTGCAGTATTTGGTTTGAGAGATGAAAATGCCATCTTTAAGTTGCTTGATTTGTAGTCCAAGGAAGAATGTCAATTCTCCCATCATAGACATTTCAAACTCTCCCTGCATTATCTTAGCAAATTCTACACATAACGAATTATCAATTGATCCAAAAATTATATCATCAACATATACCTGGACCAATAAGATATGTTCTTTAACTTTCTTTATAAACAGTGTAGAATCAATTTTTCCTCTTGAAAAATCATTTGCAGTTAGGAAACTACTTAATCTTTCATACCAAGATCTAGGAGCTTGTTTCAACCCATATAATGCTTTCTTTAATTTGAAAATATGATTAGGATAATTAAAATCCTCAAATCCAGGGGGTTGCTCTACATATACTTCTTCTTTGATAAAACCATTTAAAAATGCACTTTTAACATCCATTTGATATAATTTAAATTTCATCATAGATGCATAGGCAAGAAGTAGGCGTATAGCCTCTAACCTGGCAACAGGAGCATAAGTTTCATCATAATCTATACCTTCCTCCTAACAATAGCCTTTTGCAACAAGTCTGGCTTTATTCTTTGTTATATTACCATCTTCATCAAGCTTATTTCTAAATACCCATTTAGTTCCAATGACTTGATGTGACTCTTCTCTTGGAATTAATTCCCAGACTTGATTCCTTTCAAATTGGTTAAGTTCTTCTTGCATGGCTATGCACCATTGATCATCTTTAAGTGCTTCCTCAATGTTTTTAGGTTCAATCTGTGACACAAAAGCAACAGACATACAGAAATTTGTCATATTTCTAGTTCTTACCCCTTTTGAGATATCACCTATGATATTGTCCATTGAGAGTCCTCTAGGTGATTGCCATTCCTTTGCTAATTGAGGAGTTTGAGAAGGCTCATTATCTTCTAAATACAGTTCATCAAGAGCCTCCCTTATATATTCATCATCACCTGCAAGTCTTTTATTTGACTCAAAAGGATTTCCCCCAAGGTCTATAATCTCATCAAAGGTAACATGAATAAATTCTTCTATATTTAAAGTTCTCCTATTAAACACTCTATATGCCTTGCTAGTTAGAGAATAACCTAGAAAAATGTCCTCATCAGCTTTTGAATCAAATTTTCCTAGATTGTCCTTTCCATTATTTAGCACAAAACATTTACATCCAAAAATTTTTAAATGTGCAACATTAGGTTTTCTACCATTAAACAATTCATATGGAGTAGATTTAATAATTGACCTAATGAGCATTCTATTTAAAACATAACATGCCGTACTAACCGCATCAGCCCAAAAATATTTAGGAACATTAGATTCATTTAACATAGTTCTTGCAAGTTCCTCTAATGACCTATTTTTCCTCTCAACTACACCATTTTGTTGGGGAGTCCTAGGAGCAGAAAAGTTATGTAATATACCATTTTCCTCACAATAATTCTCAAACTTTTCATTTTGAAACTCACCACCATGGTCACTTCTTAAAACTTTAATTCTTAGGTCCTTCTCATTTTGAATTTGTTTAGCAAACTTTCTAAAGACCTTAAAAGCTTCACTTTTCGTAGTTAAGAAAAATGTCCAAGTGTACCTAGAGTAATCATCAACAATTACAAGTCCATAATAATTTCCACCAAAGCTTTTTATCCTAGAAGGTCCAAATAAATCTAAATGTAATAATTCTAGGGGTTTTGAAGTGGAAATCACATTCTTTGATTTAAAAGATGATTTCACTACTAGCAAAAATGTCAAATAGTAACTGAAATCGATTGATCGAAAAATTTAGTTACTATCAGTGACCGAATCAGTAACCAAATTATTATTTTTTAGTCTAGTAATCGAAATAGTAACCGAATTTTCGGTCACATAAAATCGGTTACTATTTCAGTCACTTTATTATTTAATTTATTTTTTTAATTAATCTATATTTAATTTATGTAATTATTTTTATTCTTGATTTTTTTTAAATTTAGTAACTGATTTAGTGACTAAAATTTCAGTCACTAAAAAAATAATTTTTAAACTGATAACTATTTTTCATTTATATAAATATTTTATTTAAAATATTTTAAATATAAATTTACTTAATAATTTAAAATAATTGATAACATTTTTAATAACATTATAAATATTTTAAAAAAATTGTTTACTAACTTATTAAATAATTTAGTAATATAATTATTTGATTTTATTTTTTAATTTAGCATGTGAATAAAAAAATTAAAATTGATTATTAAATTAGTCACTAGAATCGGTCATTGATTCGGTCACTGAATCGATCACTAAATCAATAATTAAATTAATTATTAATTTAGTCTCTTTATATATATATATATATATATATATATATATATATATATATATATATATATATTACTTGTATGTTAATAAAAATGTATTTCAATGTATTTATAAAAAATTAAAATTATTTTAATTATTGAATTGATATTTTAAATTTATATTAATATCTTGAATAATTTAATAGTTGGATATATATATATATATATATATATATATATATATATATGTATCACTTTAATTTTTTTAATTAAAATTAATTTCATAAAAAATTAATATTTGAAAATTAAAATGCAAAAAAAATATATATATATATATATATATATATATATATAAATTTATTTATATTTTAAAGATGATATATTCAATGTATGTTAAAAAAGTTCAAGCCAAACTGTTTTTATAGAAGATTTTCAAAGCTGCTTGGTTTAATTAATCTGTTAAAAGATTCTTTTAATCTGTTAAAAGTGCAGTTTTAATCTGTTAAAACTTCTTTTAATCCATTAATACGTTCTTGATTCTTTAATGATTTGTTTTAAGCTGATACGACAACGTTTATATCAATTAAAACACATTACAAAAAATCTTCTAAGTTAATTTAATCGATTGTTTAGCGATTCAATCGATTGAAATACTGCAAAACTTTCTCTTAAAACTTTTCAAGTTATTTTAAGCTGATAAAAATAAGTTTTAATCGATTAAAACAGTTGTCATGAAATTGTTTTAATCGATTGAAACAAGATTTAATCGATTAAAATAGTTATGATCGGTCATAATTGCATTCGATCGATCATAATTGAAACCATATAATAGCGGTTCAAGGGTTAACTGCTATCTAAGTGAGATTTTAAGAGCGGTTCCTGTGTAACAGCTATCTAAACTGTATCTCGCTTGAGCGACAACGTTCTCGCTCGAGCGAAACGCCCCTGCACAAAATTAGTGCTCTCGGGTTGTATTTACGCTGAGCGAGTCTAGTCTCGCTCGAGCGATATTTGATTCTGATCGATTAAATTTTCGAAATGATCGATCATATTTGATAATTTTATCAAATAATTAATTATAATCGATTAGTTTTCTAAATTATTGATTAGAATTGATTAGTTTTTCAAATAATAGATTAGAATTGATTAATTTCAAAATATATACTAAAAAATTATAATTAAAACTATAAATTAGTTAAGAATATTGACTATTGTAAAGATAAAGTAGAACATGGGAGGAGATGAGGATGATAATATAATGATAGAACTTACAAAAATGTAGAATTGAGAAGTTTGAAACAAATAAAATTAAGAAAATAGATATTTAATTACACTTTTAATAAATTTAAGATAATACTAGTTTTGATTTTTATTTTTAAATATTTATTTTAATTATTTAAAACAGAGAAACTATAATTTTACTTTCTAGCTACTGAATTTAAAGAATTAAATTTATTATTATTTAATCTTTTAATTTTAGTATTAAAATTTTAAATTATATTTTATTAAATTAAAATAATTACAATATATTTTTCTACTTTGAGAATGAACAATATATTAAACTCAAAATTGACAATATTATAATATATTTTTGAACTCTTTTTTCATTAATTTTTTTCCCAAATTTTTGATAAAGTTAATTTTAATATTTAAAAGTATTTAACATTTTGAATTCGAAAGGTTTTCTCTAATAGAAAATTTAAAAACATAATATAAAAAAAATAGTTAATGTAAGTTTTCATTATGATCGGTCATAATTGCATTCGACCGATCATAATGGAAACCATATAATAGCGGTTCAAGGGTTAACCGCTATCTAAGTGAGCTTTTAAGAGCGGTTCTACGTGTAACCGCTATCTAAACTGTATCTCGCTTGAGCGACGATGTTCTCGCTCGAGCGAAACGCCCCTGCACAAAATTAGTATTCTCGGGTTGTGTTTCGCTGAGCGAGTCTAGTCTCGCCCGAGCGATATTTGATTCTGATCGATTATATTTTCGAAATGATCGATCATATTTGATAATTTTTTCAAATAATTAATTATAATCGATTAGTTTTCTAAATTATTGATTAGAATTGATTAGTTTTTCAAATAATAGATTAGAATTGATTAATTTCTGAAATATATACTAAAAAATTATAATTAAAACTATAAATTATTTAAGAATATTGACTATTGTAAAGATAAAGTAGAACATGGGAGGATATGAGGATGATAATATAATCATAGAACTTACAAAAATGTAGAATTGAGAAGTTTGAATTACACTTTTAATAAATTTAAGATAATACTAATTTTGATTTTTATTTTTAAATATTTATTTTAATTATTTCAAACGAGAGAAACTATAATTTTAGTTTCTAGCAATTGAATTTAAAGAATTAAATTTATTATTATTTAATCTTTTAATTTTAGTATTAAAATTTTAAATTATATTTTTCTACTTTGAGAATAAACAATATAATTAAACTCAAAATTGACAATATTATAATACATTTTTGAACTCTTTTGGATTAATTTTTTTTCCTAATTTTTTATAAAGTTAATTTTAATATTTAAAAGTATTTAACATTTTGATATAATGAGCATGATAATATAATGATAGAATTTACAAAAATGTAGAATTGAGAATTTTTAAATCTTTTTCTAATATTTATTTTTAAAAATATAATATTATTTTTAAAAATTAATATTTTTTTTCAAATATATAAATATATAAAGATATAAATGTATAAGGATATAAATAAATATATCAAAATATAAATATATAAAAATATAAATATATAAATATAAGTTTCTTGTAAAACTTTTCAAGTTATTTTAAGCTGATAAAAATAAGTTTTAATCGATTAAAACGCTTGTCAGAAATTGTTTTAATCGATTGAAATGAGATTTAATCGATTAAAAGAGTTCTGATCGGTCATAATTGCATTCGACTGATCATAATGGAAACCATATAATAGCGGTTCAAGGGTGAACCGCTATCTAAGTGAGATTTTAAGAGCGGTTCTGTGTAACCGCTATCTAAACTGTATCTCGCTTGAGCGACCAATGTTCTCGCTCGAGCGAAACGCCCCTGCACAAAATTGGCATTCTCGAGTTGTATTTCGCTTGAGCGACTCTAATCTCGCTCGAGCGATGGTGCAACCGCTATTAGAAGTAAATATAAACATATAAATATATAAATATATATAAATATGTAAAGATATAAACATATATCTTTAATATTTTGTAAATGTAAATATAATTTATATATATTTTTAAATCTTTTTCTTATATTTATTTTTAAAAATTTAATATTATTTTTAAAATTTTATATTTTTTTTCAAATATATAAATATATAAAGATATAAATGTATAAGGATATAAATAAATATATAAATATATAAATATATAAATATATAAATATATAAATATATAAATATATAAATATATAAATATATAAATATATAAATATATAAATATATAAATATATAAATATATAAATATATAAATATATAAATATATCAAATATATAAATATATAAATATATAAATATATAAATATATAAATATATAAATATATAAATATATAAATATATAAATATATAAATATATAAATATATAAATATATAAATATATAAATATATAAATATATAAATATATAAATATATAAATATATAAATATATAAATATATAAATATATAAATATATAAATATATAAATATATAAATATATAAATATATAAATATATAAATATATAAATATATAAATATATAAATATATAAATATATAAATATATAAATATATAAATATATAAATATATAAATATATAAATATATAAATATATAAATATATCAATATATAAATATATAAATATATAAATATATATATATATATATATATATATATATATATATATATATATATATATATATATACAAATATTATCCCCTCATATATTAATATACATTATTAGCATAATTTTAATTTAATTAAAAATTAGAATACAAATATACTATACTATACTATACTAATATACCATTATATTATTTTCATTGTATATAAATTACAAAATTAATAATTTGTATACTATACTATACTAATATATTATTTGTATACTATAATAATAGTATAATATACTATATTATAATATTATTTGTATATAGAAAACTAATATCTTTATATATAAATATGAAAACATATAAATATATGTAAAAATATGAAGATATAAATATATAGAAATATAAAGATATGTAAAAATATAAAGATATAAATATATCAATATATAAATATATCAATATTTAAATATATCTATATTTAAATATATCTATATTTAAATATATATTAAAATATATAAATATATTTTTATTTATAGATTTTATATTTATATATTTATACGGATATATATTTATTTTTATATAAATATAATTTATTTGTAAGTTATTATTAGAAGATCCTAGTAGCTCGGTGGTTGGAGTTTCGACCTCCAACTCTAAGGTACCGGGTTCAAATCCTGACAGTGACAATAAACCACCTAATAATAAGTTAAACTTCTAAAAAATATAATATAATTAAGAGATAGGGGAAATAAAAACTTAAATAAGCAAAAATATAATATAATTAAGAGATAGGGAAAATAAATAATAGATATAATAAAAATGTAAATAACTTTTTCATTGATTTAGTGACTGAATCAGTGACCGATTCAGTGACCGATTTGATTATATATATTCGGTCACTGATTCGGTCACTGAATCGGTCACTAAAATCAGTGACCAAGGAAATAGTGACCGATTCCAGTTGGTCACTATTTCGGTCACTATTTTAATTAGTAACCGATTTTGCACATTTAGTGACCGAATTTTCGGTCACTATTTGGTGTTTTTCTTGTAGTGTTTTACTTGTTTACCTTTTTGGCATGCATCACACAATCTATCATTTTCAAATTTTAACTTAGGCAATCCAATAACTAAGTCTTTTGATATCAATTTATTCAAGTGATGCATATTTATATGAGCTGCTCTTTTATGCCATAACCAAGGGTTCTCTTCCTTAGCAACTAAACATGTTATACTAGACTCATGTAAACAATCCAAATCAATCAAATATATATTATTATGCCTAATGCCTTTTAATTCTATTTTTTCGGAATCTATTATATGTATGGTGCAAAATTTGCTTTCAAAAGTTACCTTGAATCCTTTGTCACACAATTGGCTTATGCTAAGAAGGTTATGCTTTAGTCCATCAACAAGAAGCACATCCTTAATCTCCAATGTGTTTGCACCACCTATGTTTCCAATTCCGAGAATCTTTCCTTTGTTGTTATCCCCATAAGTCACATATCCTTGTTCTTTGGCTTTGAAACTTACAAATTTCGTTTTATCTCCGAGTCATATGTTTTGAGCATCCACTATCAAGATACCACATAGACTTCTTTGATTTGGAAGTTTCCTACAAAACAAGAACATAGTAAACTTAGGTCCCCATAACTTTTGGGTCCTTGGGGTTAGAGACAAACAAAATTATTTAACAATTGGAACCCAAATATATTTACCTTTAGGAACACCAAAATGTTTAATTTTACACTTATTTGAAGTGTGACCTTGTTTCATACAATAGAAGCATGCATTTGAGGTAGTTTTAGAACAAGATACATTATTAACATGACATGCTCTAGTTCCTTTTTCTACCCATACTCTTTTCTTTTTAGTTTTACTCTTTTTCAAAGGAACTCTTTGATTTACATTATTTTGAGCAATTACCATTTCATGCTTCTTAAGATCATCAATTTCTTTTTCGGCTTTGTCAAGCAAATGGTTAAGAATATCTATGTCATATTCATGCTCTTTACAATTTGCACAAGCTAAGTCCTTATTCTCATCTAAGCATACAATTTTCGTATTAGCTACCTCCTTTTCTTCTAAACATGCAATTTTCAATTTTAAGGACTCACTTTCCTTTTCGGATCTTCTTAGATTTTTCTTTACAACTTTAAATTCGTTTTTCATATTCATAAATGCAGTAAATAACTCATTATAAGCATTTTGCAATTCATCATGGTCATTTTCTTCACTAGAGGATGAATCGGAATCACTAACCTCAAAATCCGAAGAAATGTTGTCATTTGCCATTAAGCAAATGTTTGCTTCTATTTCCGAGTCGCTTGATTCTGAATTTGAATCACTGTCATCCCATGCAATATATGCTTTCTTCTTGAATTGCTTTTTGCCCTTGTGTTCATCATTTTTCTTGTTTGGGCATTCGGTCTTCATATGCCCTGCTTCACCACAACCATAGCATTTTATATTAACGGAAGAATTTTCTTTTACCTTTCCCTTACCTTTGAAAGGATGTCTTCCTTTTGCTTTCATCAATTTGGTGAACTTCTTTATGAAAAGACTCATCTCTTCTTCATCGTTTTCGGAGTCTTCTTCTTTCTTATTTTTGCTTTTTGAAATCTCGGTCTTGAAAGCTAGGTTCTTCTTTTGATATTGACCCTCTTCCTCATTTAGCCTTCCAAGGTCAAGCTCATGCTCCCTAAGCTTTCCAAATAACGCCGCCATAGACATAGTGGCAAGATTTTGTGACTCCGAGATGGCTGTCACCTTTGGTTGCCATTTCCTATCCAAAGATTTCAAAATTTTAACATTTAATTCATCAACGTCAAATACTTTACCTAATCCGGTGAGATGATTCACAATATGAGTGAAACGCTTTTGAACGTCGAAAATCGTTTCGCCGGGTTGCATCCGGAACATCTCGTATTCTTGGATTAGGGAGTTTTTACGCGCTCTTTTGACGTCGTCAGTTCCTTCGTGGGTTACTCTAAGCATTTCCCACATTTCCTGTGCACTTTTACAAATAGAAATTCTGTAGAACTCATCAAGGGTTAGAGCAGATGAAATAATATTTCTAGCCCTAACATCAAATTGTGCTTTTCGACTTTCTTCGGCAGTCCATCTATCAAAAGATTTAAGAACGTCAACACCGTTCTCTATAATTTTAGGAACAAATGGACCGTTTAAAATTGCGTCCTAAACGCCTCTATCAACAGACTCTAAAAATATTTGCATACGTACCTTCCAAAAAGAATAATTTTGACCCGCAAAAAGTGGGGGTCTGTTGATAGACGCACCTTCGGCAAAAGTTTGATTTTGTCCAGCCATTTTCGAAAATTTGAATGACTATCAAAGGAAGCTCTGATACCACTTGTTAGAATCGCGCAGCGGAATGTTCGCGTGGTCGGACAAAAACCAAGAGGGGGGGTGAATTGGTTTCTTAATAAAAATTAGGTTTTCAAAATTTTCCCCAAATTTTACCGATTAAAAACTGCGTAATTGTAAATAGAGAAGAGTAGAGAAGATTACACGAGTAGGTTTATACTTGGTTCGGATCAAAAGACCCTACGTCCGAGTTGCTAATCACTCAAAAGAGGATTAACGCTGTCACTAAGAACAAATTGTTACAAACAGATTACAAATGAACAGGATAAAGATCAGAATACACCTCTCTTGAAATCCACAAGAGATGATGAACAACTTTCCCCGAGAGATGGCACAACACACAATCCACTAAGAACTCCACTTAGTGATTCTTATCGCTTCTAGCCCACACCAGGTTCAGAAAGCCCCCTTTCCTTGCAACAAACAGTTCTACGGCACTCACAGCACTTAACTTTTGTATGGAAAAGGTTGTTCTACTTTTCCGAGTGCCAAAGCGAGTTTAAGTAGGGAAATTAGGGTTTAGAAAAGGGGATTTCGAAACTAGGGTTCTTGGTAATTGGGTTTTCGAAAATACGGTTTGTTTGATGTTTAAAATTAGAAACAGATTGAAATAATCGATTATTTGGAGTAATAATCGATTAAAACAGAGCCAAATACGTCAGAACCCAATCCTCTACGGTTTAATCGATTATTTGATGAAATAATCGATTATCTATACTGAACGTATGCGAATAATCGATTATTTTGCTATTTAATCGATTAAAGCGGTGAGTTTTAGACAGAAAATGGTTTTCTCACTGTTTTAATCGATTATATACTTATTTAATCGATTAAAGCCGAGCCTGAATGATAAATTTGAGCATTTTGAAGCATCTAAGATACAGACTATGTACCGGCTATCTTAGACTCTAAAATTACAGACTCAATCAAGCTAAAACAGAGTTATTACAATACAGAAATCATTAATCTTCAATCTTCAATACTCTAAGTCTTTAAGCTCTTGGATCATCATCAAAATCAACATTCTTCATGATCATTATTTGCAACATCAAGTCCTTGAATGTTCAACAATGTTTGATGTATTTGGATTCTCTCATTCATTTCTTAAACACACATAAGCAAGAAGTTTTATGATTTAGTTTGCTAATTGTTTCCATTCTTATGAAAAGATTTTCATGATTCTTAAAGTCAAGTTAATGATGCCAAATTAAAAAAAAAAATCAGAGATCATACAGATAGAACAAGATTTAAGCAATAAAAAATTCGCACAATATCAGAATGTAATAACTCAGTTAGTGAACATAAACTAAATCATTTTTAGTCGATACGATTCCACATCCTACAACTTTTAATCGATTAATTCGCTAAATAATCAATTAAAAACAGAACATATAGCCTGGGTAATTTTCTTTGTAAATGAATTTAATCGATTAATGTTCGAGTTAATCGATTAGAACAATATGAATTGTTACTGTGATTATGTTTATGAATGGATTTAATCGATCAAAAAGATTTTTATATGAACTAAAACTACCAGAATATGTGAATTATTAATTGTTTGGTCTACCTAGGATCTCTAATTTAGTTCGAAAACATCTACATTATATTAAAGGAAGTTCAAAGAGTGTTTCTGGTCACAGACCAGTTAATATTACAGACCAAAAAAAAAAAGGAAACAATAAATAATAGAAACAGAAAAAAAAGCTTCCGATAGAAAAAGACCCTTCTTGATGAAAATTAATCCTCCCAATTTCCCTGATTGAGTTACATGTCCTCCATCTTGGTGTACAAATCAACAATTTGGTTTCCAAGGTTGGAGAACTACGTGTTGGTCTGTTGGAAGTGTTGATAGGTCATTTGCGTATGTCTTCTGTGGTTCTCTTGTAGTGAAGCTATCTAGGAAAGTATGGTTTGTTCAAACTGTGAGAGTGGAGTCCCACGGTCAGGTTGTTCAATGAAGGGGATAATTTATATGTTCTCGTATGAAGGATGATCTTCAATGTATTGTGGAACCTCAGCAGCTGGAGAAGAAGGAATTTAAGCTTGTTCTAGTTTGTCTTCATCCTCATTGTAGACCCCAAATCTTGCCCGGCCTCAAATAAAGAGCAGAAGATCTCCTATTCGAAGATGGACGACGCCTAAAAAGTCACTAGGAGAGACTATTAGGCCCCATATTAGAGTAGGAAGGATTTTCTGTACAAAAATAAGGATTTTCTCCTTTAGGAGTCGAGACCGCCGTCTCGACCTTGCCAGTCGAGACCGCTATCTCGACCTGACAGGCACAAATCCCTATAAATAGTGAGCGCTCCCCCCTTCATTTCACACAGTTCTTCCACTTTCCCTTCTACACTTTCTCCAAATTCTTCTCCTAGAGCCCCTCCGAAGCATTTTCGGAGTTTCTGAGTGTCTAAGAGAGCTTTTTATAGCATTTTTTAGAGCGATTTCGACGTTGTAAGAGCGAAGGGCTGCCAAAACGCACCCTATCTTTCAAGAGAATTAATCAAAAGCTTGCTTTGGAGGTTTCTTCATTCTCTCCTTCTCTTTTACTATCTTTTTACTTATATTAAATTGAGTAATAGACACTAGGGCCATGTAGTCATCATTTTAATTCCGCAAATAAAAGGGTAAAAGCGTCTTTTCAAAAGTTTATTTACAAAATAACTGGCCTATCATAGGGAACCCGAAAGGGGCGTCGTAAGGGAATTAATACCTCCCTTACACGTAACTAACTCCCTTACCCAACTCTGGTTTTAACGACCAAAGTTGGTTTTCGAAAACCAACGCCTTTTCTCTCCTTTTTTCGATGTTTCTGGTAAAAACATCGGTGGCGATTCCATAAAAACCCTTTCAAATTTGTTCTTAGGTCAGCCCGGTTATCAGATGATCTAAGAACACCCTTTCGAAAACCTCGCCCTTAGGTTCAGCCCGATTATCGGACAACCTAAAGGCGTTGTAACACCACCCATAAAAACGCAAAAAAAGGAAAGTCGGAACCATTGCGTCGCTCCGACTGCCTCTTTTTGACGGCGGCGACACTCATCTTCATCTTCGGACATTCAATCTTCAACTTTTGAGATCCATTCCCCATCAATCTTGATGAATCCCATCTTTCGCAGAGTGGAATCATCAACTTCATTTGAGGCTTTAGGGGTGTCCACATATTCTCTTGTTAGATCCACTGCAAAATGTCAAAAAAATTTATTGATTAACATGGCATATGGAAATTTATAGTCAGCAAGATGTTTAGCCTCAATCATATGGTCTTTAATAACATAAACCTAGTTTACACGGATATTGTTGTCAACACAGTACATGAGAGCCAAATCTCCCTCATTGAGTAAGGCATGATTGCTCCCCCTTCGAGTGAGTACCCAGGAAATAATGAAGGCAAGAATTCTGTGTTAAAGCCTCATGATTCCAGCATTGAGAACTCTCACGGAGTCATTGTAATCTTTTAGGAAAGACCGAAAAAATTGTATTTTATTGAAATCTGGTAATTCTATAATGTTACCTCTAGATACCTTTACACCAACAACTCAGAGCCTAGCCACTTCTTCCCATACCTCAGGGGTGATTACCATATTGACACCTTTGACCTATGATCTAATGGTGTAACCACTGACAGTGAGATTAGCATAGAACACCCTTACCAAGTCAGGTTTAATGTTGTCGGTGTACTCTAGGAAAGTCTTCAATTTTTGGCTCTTCAGTTTCCTTCTTAGTGAAGTGAAGCCTTCTCCATCCATCCATGCAAACCTTATGTATTTAGGAATTACAAGTTGTTTCTGGCTAAAGGGAGTGATGAAGTTGTTCATCTTCTCCATATCACCATTACACCAATTTTCAAGATGCCCCCCTTGATTTCCAAGAGTGGAGGATGATTCCCCTTTTTCACTAATGGAATCAGAGGGAGAGAAGAGCTGAAAATGCGTCAAATATGCAGAACCTACTTTTTCACTGATGAATAGAGATCAAATTTCAAATTTTTGAAGTTCGAATATCAGACCTGCTATGTTTTCAGCTTTAATTGAATGTGTTCCCTTGACTAAAGGCAGAGGAACTTGCTTTGGGCAGTGGGTACATCAACTAAATTGTTCTTTGGATAGGTATTGACTTGGTCAAATAATACAATAAATGCTTTTTACAGATAATGATAAACACAAATCTTGAAAAATTTAATTTTTAATTTGTTGAAAACTCTTCAATTAAACCATATTAAAGTAATTTCCAAGAACGAATTAATCGATTAATCATCAAATTTATCAAATATTTTGATCTGGAATCATAGGTCAGAAATAACAATAGTGTAATAATCGATTAAAATAGAAAAGAATCGATTATTTTTGTACTAGATATGGTTAATGGAATAACAACATATTTTTAATCGATTAAAATGAAAAAGAATCGACTAATTTTAACCATTTAATGATTTTAACTGATGTAAATCATTTTTAATCGATTAACATAGAGACAGTAAATCTATACTGAAATCTTGAGAACATATAATTGATTAATTCACAGGATAATCGATTAAAATAGTACAGACACCTTTTTGAAATCTTCTATTAATTAATTTAATCGATTATTTTGGAAAACTAATCGATTAAAAAGAAAACATTATTGTTGTTCTCAGTATTTCAATCGATTAAAATTGTTTTGTATCAGTTAAAATAAATCATACCATGACTTTACTACTTGTTTTTCATATCCATCATACAAATTTGTTGTCTAGGTACCAAGAGATCTTCAGATTATTGTTCCTGCAAAAGAAATTTGCAATATTTGGTACCCTTTGATGATAATAGGGTCCTTTTAAATTATTTGAAATGAATTTTTAGGAACCCCTTGTAGACCCCAAATCTTGCCCCACCTCAAAATAAAGAACAAAAGACTTCCGTTAGAAGATGGGCAAGACCTAAAAGGTCTCTAGGATTGATCAATAGGCCCCATATAAGAATAGGAAGGATTTTTGTACCAGAAAAATAAGAAATTTCACCCAAAGGGCCAAGACCGTCGTCTCGCCATTGGCTAAGGGTGAGACCGCCGTCTTGCCCCTCGCCAATGGCGAGACCGTTGTCTCGTTTGGCGAGATGGCGGTCCCGACCTGACAGGTGCGAATTCCTATAAAAGGGGGGGGGGGGACTTTCTCACTCTTTACACACACTTCTACAACTTTCCCTATTGTACTACTTTCAAATTACTCTCCTAGGACCCCTCTAAAGCATTTCTATAGTTTCTTAGAGTTCTTAGAAAGCGTTCTAGAGTGCTGCGAGAAAGAGCGATCATCAATGTAAAGCGTGGGGATTTCCAAAAAGCACCCCCTTTCAAGAACATACTATAAAAGCTTGCTTTGAAGGTTCCTATATACTCCCTTCTCTTCTTTATTTCTTTTTAGATAATATCGTTGCGCATTAGTCATTTAGGGTCATGTAGTCAATAACTTAATTTCTGCAATAAATAAATAAGGGTAAAAACGCAATTTTAAGAGTTATTATTTCTTTATAAAAAAATGGTCCATCATAGGGAACCCGAAAGGGGCGTCGTAGGGAAGCTAATAACTTCCCTACATGTAACTAACTCCCTTACCTAACTCTGGTTGTAATGACCAAAGTTGATTTTTCTTAAAAAACCACTACCTTCTTTTTCCTTTTCTAATGTTTCTGGTAAAAACATTGGTGGCGACTCCTCGAACCTTTCGAAAACCTCGCCCTTAGGTCCAACCCGGTTATCAGACAACCTAAAGGCGTTGAACCGCACTTTTAAAATCGCGAGTCAAACAAAACAATTGCATCACTCTGACCGTCTCTTTTGAACACGACGACGACAGATGACGATCTCATTTAGTGATGGACTAGTTTTAAGAAATAAAACTTAAAATTGCGCCTTTACCTTTCCTTATTTTATAACATGTTTTAATTACTTGGCTTTAATAACTGTTGTATGTTTATTTTATGTAAATTGTTTGAAATATAAACTGTACACAAACTGTCGCCGCCGTCAAAACGAGGCGGTCAGAGCGACGCGATGGTTCCAACTTTCCGATTTTTGCGTTTTTATTGGTGTGGTTACAACGCCTTTAGGTTGTCCGATAACTGGGCTGAACCTAGGGGCGAGGTTTTCGAAAAGGCGTTCTTGGATTGTCCGATAACCGGGCTAACCCAAGAACTAATTTTGAAGGGTCCTTCTGGAGTTGCCATCGATGTTTTTACCGGAAACATCAGAAAAGGAGTGAAAAGGTGTTGGTTTTCGAAAAACCAACTTTGGTCATTAGAACCAAAGTTGGGTAAGGCAGTTAGTTACGTGTAAGGGAAGTGTTAGTTCCCTTAAGACGCCCCTTTCGGGTTCCCAATGATAGGCCAACTACTGGAATAAATAAACTGGTGAAAATACGCTTTTACCCTTTATTTGCGGAATTTAAAGTTACGACTACATGACCCTAATATCTACTGCGTAATTTAAAGATAAAACAGTAAAGAGAGAGAGAGAGAATGTAGAAACCTCCAAGGCAAGCTTTCTATTAATTTCTTGACAATTTGGGTGCTTTTTGGCAGCCCTTCACTCTCTACAGTGCTAGAAATCTCTCAGAAACACTATAAAAACTCTTAGAAACTCTCAAAAAACTCCGGAAGTGCTTCGGAGGGGTTCTTGTTAGAATCGCGCAACGGAATGTTCGCGTGGTCGGACAAAAACCAAGAGGGGGGGGGGGGTGAATTGGTTTCTTAACAAAAATTAGGTTTTCAAAATTTTCCCCAAATTTTACCGATTAAAAATCTGTGTAAACGTAAATAGAGTAGAGATAGAATCTTACACAGGATATTTATACTGGTTCGGATCAAAAGACCCTACGTCCAGTTGCTAATCACTCAAACAGAGGATTAACGCTGTCAGTATAATCACAGTTGTTACAAACAGATTACAATGGAAAAGATAAAGTAAAGAAAACACCTCTCTTGAAACCCACAAGAGATGAAGAACAACTTTCCCCAGAGACGGCACAACACACAATCCACTAAGAACTCCACTTAGTGATTCTTATCGCTTCTAGCCCACACCGGGTTCCAAAAGGCCCTTTTTCCTCCAACAAACAGTTCTCTGGCACTCACATCACTTAGCTTTTGTTTGAAAAATGTTGTTCTTATTTTCTAAGTGTCATAGAGAAGCTTAAGTAGAGAAATTAGGGTTTGGGAATTGGGAATTTCGGAACTAGGAGTCATGGGATTAGGGTTTTCAAAAATAGGGTTGATTTGAAGTTGAAAATCAAAATCTGACTGAAATAATCGATTAAATGAAGTGTTAATCGATTATTACAGAGCCAAAATCAACAAAACCCCAAAACTCACTGTTTTAATCGATTCAAAGCCCTATTAATCGATTAACAGGCCTGTTAATCGATTAACTGGTGTGTTAATCAATTATTACAGTGAACAAATACAGACAATGGTTTTTCTCACTGTAATAATCAATTATTTGACCATTTAATCGATTAAAGCCAAGGCAAAAAGATAAATTTGAGTTTTTGAAGCTTCTAAAGTGCAGACTATGTACCGGCTATCTTAAACTCTAATATTACAGACTCAAACTAATCAAAACAGAGTTATTACACTATAAAACAAGTCTTCAACTCTCTAAGTTCTTGTGTTCTTGAATCATCATCAAAATCAACAAGCTTCATGTCCATGTAAGTTCAACATCAAGTCCTTGAATGTTCAACAATCTCCCCCTTTTTGATGATGATCAAAATTTTCTTTTAAAGCCTTCTAATAACCTGTTTTATCTGTAATACTAACAAACACATTAAACATACCAGATGTCGCCACCGTCTAAAAGAGAGAGGCGGTCGGAGCGACGCGATGGTTTTTCGACCCTTTTGATTTTCGCGTTTTTTATGGGTGGTTACAACGCCTTTAGGTTGTTCGATAACTGGGCTAACCTAGGGGCGAGGTTTTCGAAAGGTGTCCTTGGGTTGTCCGATAACCGGGCTAACCCAAGGACTTATTTATTTTGGGTTCTATGGAGTCGCCACTGATGTTTTTACCGGAAACATCGGAAAAGGTATTTAAAAGGCGTTGGTTTTCAAAAACCAACTTTGGTCATTAGAACCAGAGTTGGGTGAGGGAGTTAGTTACGTGTAAAGGGAGTATTAGTCCCTTTACGACGCCCCTTTCGGGTTCCCTATGATAGGCCAGCTTTTATTGTTAAATAAACTGGAAAATATGCTTTTGCCCTTTTTATTATGCAGAATTTAAAGTGATGACTACATGGCCCTAATCTATTGCATAATTTAAATTAAAGCAGTAAAAGTAGAGGGGGAGAAATTAAACCTCTGAAGCAAGCTTTGTTTTATATTTCTTTAAAATAAATGGGTGCTTTTTGGCAGCCCTTCACTCTACAAGATGCCGAAAACTCTTCTGGACGCCGAAAAAAGCTCTCAAAGACACTCAGAAACTCCGGAAATGCGTCGGAGGGATTCTAGAGAGAAGTTTTAGAGAGAAGGGAGAGCTAGAAGCTTGTGGTGTGTGGAAATGAGGGGGGGGAGAGCCCCTATTTATAGGTTTTCGCGCCTGGCAGTGGCGAGACCACCGGTCTCGTCTGACAGGGTTGAGACCGCCGTCTCGCCCTGTCAAAGGCGGCGAGACCGCCGTCTGGGGAAACGAGACCGCCGTCTCGCCCTTCGCAGGTGGCGAGACCGCTGTCTCGTTAAGCGAGACGGCGGTCTCGCCACTTGCATGAGGCGAGACGGCGGTCTGGGAAATCCAGACGGCGTTCTCATCCCAACAAGGCGATAAAACTTATTTTTTGGCATAGAAACTCCCTCCTATCCTGGTATGGGGCCTAACAGTCTCTCCTAATGGCTTGTTAGGCTTCGTCCATCTTCAAATAGGAGGTCTTCTGGTCTTTATTTGGAGGTCGGGCAAGATTTGGGGTCTACAGCTGCCCCCCCTTTACCCGACCAGTCGACTGCTGGCCTTTTGTGCCAAGGTGATCGACTGGAGGGTAAAGGAGTTGACCCTCTTGCCCGACTGCCCTTCAGATGTTCCGTCTATGCGGCGGGTGATCTTCTGGGGAAAATGTTGTGTATTCGTGCACTTCCGGGATACTCCTTCTGACGATAGCCAATCCCTTCGGTGGACACGTGGTAAAACCTCAAGATACTCCTTCTAACGGTAGCCGATCCTTCGGTTGATGGGTATGAACCCCCCATCAGGCTGGTAGTTGCAGTCCGTTGTGTGGGACTGGATGGGTATGAACCCCCCATCAGGCTGGTACAGTCCGTTGTGTGGGACTGGATGGGTATGAACCCCCCATCAGGCTGGTATAGTCAATTGTGTGGGACTGGATGGGTATGAGCCCCCCATCAGGGTGGTACAGTCCGTTGTGTGGGACTGGATGGGTATGAGCCCCCCATCAGGGTGGTACGGTCCGTTGTGTGGGATCGGATGGGTATGAACCCCCCATCAGGGTGGTAGTGCGACTTACTGATCCGGCTCGAGCGCAGATCAGGCGCAACGCGTGCGCAGGTTGATAGGTATGATCCCCCTATCAGGCTGGTACAGTCCACTGCGTAGGACTGGTGGTGGTGGTGGCTTACTGCTCAGGTGGCTCATGCGCCGGCTCTCTGGGGAGCGTTTTCTGTGTTTGGTTGATTGTTCTTGGACCTCTTGAATGGTCATCCAGGCTGTGCCGGGGATTTTGTTCGGTGTTTCATCCAGCTTTGTTGATTGCCGGGGATTCTTTGTTTTTTGTTCTTTTGGTGGTGATCATCCGATCCTTGCTGGTTGGTTGGATGGGTCTTGGTTTTGTTCGACTCTTGCTTGGTAGTCGAGATTTTGTTGGTTGAGGTGATGACTTAATCCTGCCTTTTTCTCGCGGTTTTACCTCTTTTTTCTCGCGATTTAGGATTTTGGCTTTTCTTATTGAGCGTATGCCTTTTCTTTTTTTAAGTTTAAGTTTTTTTTTTTTTTTTTTGGTTACGCTGGCTTTTGCGAGAGATGGCAAAAAGATGCATGAAATAAAATTTTATTTATGGGGAAATTTTATTACAACCCTATCTTTGTAAGCACTATCCCTAGGGGCTATCCTTTGGGCCCGATCCCTGGGGAGGGAAATGCTGGTACATGTGGTACCGGAAGTCCGCATGCTCTTGGACTTCATCCCGGTATTCTTGCTGGAATGTCGTCCAATCGTGGCGCATGTCCTGTTGGTGCTGGTACATTTCTCCCAGCCGGGTGTCAAAGGTATCCTGCCTTTGGGATAGTTGCTCCTGCCTCTGGGATATTTGCTCTTGTCTCATAGTTATGTGGTGGAACTGCTGGCATAGATCGCTCATGTGGCGGTGCATGCCAGCAAAGTCGTCCGCATACCATG
Organism: Sphenostylis stenocarpa; assembly: GCA_963425845.1. Classification (NCBI taxonomy): domain Eukaryota; kingdom Viridiplantae; phylum Streptophyta; class Magnoliopsida; order Fabales; family Fabaceae; genus Sphenostylis; species Sphenostylis stenocarpa. Next base: position 67,768,369 of record OY731403.1, on the reverse strand, counting down.
GCGGCTGCTGCTGCTGCTGTTGGAAGTCGAGAGGTGTAGGCAGATCCTGCATTGCGTCATGGAGTTCCAATGCAAAATCTAGTGTGGGATAGAGGGCCAACTGGGTCCCTCTGCGAATCAGCATCCCCATGCTGACCAGGACCGACCCGTTGATAGATTCGGGTCGCAGGTTGAAGGCTAGCTCTTCCCGGCCAGGGCACCCCAAACTCTCTGCCAGGGGAGTGATGAGTGGAGCCATGAGGACGGCCCCCGTGGATCTGTGCCCGAAGTCCTTGAGGGCTTTCAGGAAGAAGTACCCAGGGTTGCAGCGCCGCTTCTGGCTCATGCAATACAGTATGAAGAGGTCAGGGAGGGATATTTTGCCCTGACTCTCCTTCCTCCCATGTATGGTTCCTGCCAACAGCTTGTGGCAGAAACGAAGTGCTGGGGGAAGAGCGGATCCCCTCATCAGTGTGGGCAGTGTGGTGGCTCCCGTGAGCTCATGCCACATCTCGGCGGCGGTGAGGTTGGTGGGCCGTGAGCAGATCGCCTCACGGTACTCCTGGGTCATGGAGTCCTCGGGCCGGACGAACCCGATGGCTACGTTGAATTCTTTGAGGGTGGAGGCCTGGTATTGTCCACCCATAAAATAGGTCACCATCCTGGTGGGCGGTAGGCCCGGGACCGTGGAGGGGACCTCAGAGTAGGAGACGGAGGCTAGGAACTCCAGTACCGCTTGCGGGTACACATGTGTAGGGGGTGGCTGCAGCAGGAAGCCCCACCCGATGCTATCTAGATGGGCTCGGACGTCGTCCTCCCATCCAAATTCAGCTAGGATGTTGAAATCTAGCTTGAGCATTGGATGCCACTGGTAGGTTCGGATATTTTCCAGGCGGGCCTGGTGCTGTGGCGACAGTTGAGAAGGGTCCTGGGATGACGGTGCTGCAGAACTACTGGCACCGGCGGTGCTCCTTCTCTTCCTGGAAGCGCTTCTGCTAAACATTCTGACCAGAGGGTGCTTGGGAATGCAGGAGTTGAGAGAAAGGAGGTTCTGGAGGCAAGGGGAGTTGTGAGGAAGCCCCCAAGCGCGCCCCCTATTTATAGAAAATTTTTCCAAATCGAGACCGCCGTCTGGGTAGGCGAGACGGCGGTCTCGTGTCTCCTTCAAGTCGAGACGGCAGTCTGGTTAGTCCAGACGACGGTCTCGTCTTGTTGGGTAACCGAGACGGCGGTCTGGTTGGCCCAGACGGCGGTCTCGAATTACGGAAGAGAGATTTTTTATTTTTGTATTTTTTGTTGCTTTTTTGTTATTTTTTGAAAGAGGTAATAGGACCTGGTCTAAAAACATTTTATGCATGCAATGTTTTTATGTTTTGATGTCCTATAATGCCTATTTTGGTTAAGTTTTCAGAAGGATTTAACCAACGTGTCTTGTTGCACCGAATGCCTTCTGATCTGCTGCGTTTACTCTTGGCTGTACCTTGTCGGACTTCTTGTGACCGAAGGATAATTTCTTTCTTTCTCAATTTTTCTCTTTTTCTTCTTTTTCTTTCTTTTTTCTTTTGTAGAGCACTTTTGTCACGTAGTGTCCCTCTTTCCTTGCTTTAGGGATTTCAATCCTCTTGTTGACTATACGCCTCCATATTCCCAAATTAATTATTAGAATATTGTCGTGAGGGTCAAGAGAGAAGAAGTAAAGGGGTAAAAATCAATGGTTTGTGTTTTAGAGGGTTGATTTTTATTGATAAAAGGGTTTTGTAAGAATGGCTGGTTAAGGTTAAGCCTGGGTATTTAGGCTTTGTCTAAGCAAACATTTTTCCTTTCTTTTTTGTATTTGCACTCTTTGGTTTTATTTCCATTGCTTTTAAATGTCTAGCTGACTTCCCTAGATCGCCCTTTGGGTTTTCAAACTAGGATACTGTGTGTTGGCCCTAACTTTTGTCTAGGTTCCTTCTTTTGTAAAATTTTTTGGAGAAATCCTAGCGGACCTTATTTGTAACCCTAACTTTTTCCTAGGCTACCCTTTATTGTTGTTCGGGTATCCTACCGGGTCGACCCTATCTTTTGTGTAGCCCCCTTAGTGGGTTTCCTACCGGGTAATTTGCCCTTTTCTTTTGGCCTTTGGCTTCTCTGGGCTTTTTTCTTTTTTGTGGATTTATTTTTTTCACAGTATTGGCGAAGCATGACTTTCTTTAAGGATGAGGTGAAGTCTTATTCTGATGTGCTTCTAATCAACTAACTTGATGATGATAGCAATGGTAGATGTTGATTATTTGGAAGCACTTTTTATTCTTCTTCTTTTTTATGTTTACTTAGACGGGGTTATTCACGTGGTCTAGTCAGAAGTAGAAAGAAGAGAAGCAGATAGAAAGAATCATTCTTTATTAATTAATAAGGGTATATGTGCCCTAAAATGCCTGGGGGTCGGGCTCGCCCCGGGGGATAGTCTCTAACAATCATGGGGTTTACATCCCTTAAACAAAAAAAAAGATTTCCTAATGACTAGAGTGACTCTTGACGCTTGCACCCCTCCACTTCGGAAAATTTGCTTGAGTGTGCGGAGGGGAGACTTCCCTTTTCTCCTTTCTGCTCGGCCCTTAGTAGGGTCATATCCTAGGCCATACTTGCAAGGATTGTCTTTGAATTCTGGGGGTTCCCTCATGCCTTGGGAATCTGCCCCCAGTCCTTGGCCAGGATGGTAGCCATGCTTCAACATCATACGGGCTACCTTTGTGTTTCTGGGAAGTCGCTCTATACTGGCAATTTCGAGCGCTTGAAAAGATGTTTCAAGGGCCTCTTCAGCCGCATCCACATAGGGTTGGGTGGACGGTCCACTGATCAGGATATCGTCTTCTGCTTGGACTATGACCAGTTTGTCGTCCACTATGAACTTGACTTTCTGGTGGAGCGTTGAAGGTACTGCCTTAGCGTCATGAATCCAAGGCCTGCCGAGGAGACAACTGTATGCTGGAGTAATGTCCATTACATGGAAATCGACGTTGAAGGTAGTGGGTCCAACTTGGATTGGCAAATTGATCTCTCCCACTACTTCTCGTTTTGATCCGTCGAAGGCTCGAACGATGGTGCTGCTTGGGCGCAGACGGGTCAGTGTGCACTTGGGCATCACGTTCAGGGATGACCCGTTATCCACAAGAACTTTGGCGATGAGGTACTCATTGCATTTAACCGAGATATGCAAGGGCTTGTTGTGGTTTGACCCCTATAGGGGGAGTTCTTCCTCTGTGAAGGTGAGGTGATCGTTTGTCGTGATGTGACCGACGATCCTCTCGACCTTTTCTTGGGATATTGTGTGAGGTACATGCGCCTCACTCAAGACCTTCAGCAGGGCGTTTCTATGCGGTTCCGAGCTCATTATCAAAGATAGTAATGTGATCTTTGCAGGTGTTCGGTTGAGCTGGTCTATAATGGAATACTCACTTTGCCTTATGAACTGGAGTAATTCCTCTGTCTCCTCCTTGGATTCCTTATTTTCTTTTCCTTCTTCGGTCTTTTTATTTTTTCCTTTATTCTGGAGGACATCTTCCTATGTGTCCTTGGGGGAGTAGATTCTTCCACTTCTAGTTGTGCCCCCAATGCCGGCTATGTTCGTTATTTCTTCTTTTATCGGTGAAGATTCTCCATATCTCCACGGTACAGCTTTATTTGACTCGTAGGGGAAAGGACGTGGCATAAATAGTCGCACTGGTGTCCTTGCCCCCTCTTCTTTATTCTTGAGGACCAACGACCGAGGTTTATTTTCCTCTTGCGATGATTCGACCGTTGGGGTGAGCTTTATTAGGAGTGACTTTCTCTCCATTCTTCTGAGTTGAAAGACGTGTTAGTTAATCCTTCCTTTTTATTATCTTATTTATTAGGCGTGAAGGAGGGGAAATTTAAAATATGCGAATGAATGCTTATGCATGCAAGTAGACAATCATTGAAAAAAAAAGGAATTTTATTTATTCAAAAAGGTGTACATTCCCCTATTCTATACTGCGAAGCAACTTTTGGCAAAAGCGGAAAACTTTAAAGAAACCCACAGGAGGGTCTTGATTCCTCTGTAGTTCCCGTTCAGCTTCCCGGACATGACGAGCAAGTGCTTCGCTTTGCTTGCGGACCGCCTGGCTCATATCTTCACTGTATTGTTGAGCCTCTTTGATCTTCACCTCTTGATGAACGACCAAGGCTTGTAGTTCATCGAGCTTTTCAACGGCTCGGTCTTTCTCTTGAAGTACTTGTCCATACTGAGCTAGCCCTTCTCTTTCTTTGTGGCGTAGCTCAGAGAGACTTTTGGTGAGTCTCCTGTTGGCCTCTCGCTCTTGGCGGATGTCTAACCGAGCCTTAAGGAGCCCTTCCGACAACTCCTTGATCGTTTGAGCCTGCTTAGCTGATTCGGCCTCAAGGTGTGCCGTTTTGGCGGTTATCTCTTGCAGTTGGCTATCCGAACTGGTTCTGGCAGTTTTGGATGTTCGGATAGCTTGTTCGTTAGCGTCAGCACATTGGTCCTTGAGGCGCTCTATTTCATGATCCTTTTTCTTGCCTTGCCTTCGCAGACCATCAATTGTGAGGATAGATTCTTGCTCTTTTTCCTCAAGGGCCCTCATCTGGGCTCCCATAATCTCTATCCTCTGGGTCAAGGCGTCGATTTGAGCCTGCAGCCCTTCATTTCTGGCGCTCGTGGTGGGTGTGGTGGATGATTGAGCCACTCCTCTTCTATTTCTCCATGCCTCATAGTCACTGGTGACAGCCACCCGAGCTTTTCCTAGCTCTCTGTCTCCCATGTAGACTGGCCTCTCCCATGCTTTTCTCACAGCTAGTGAGTTGGCGATGGTGCATGGGTCTCCAAAGAAGCACAGTCCTCCGAGCTCCCCTCGGGAAATGGTAGTTTGGGTCCTCATGAGCTGCCTCATAGCTACTTTAGGTGAGTAGGCTATGCAGCCCCTGAGTCCGATCAAGGGTACACTCGGATAGTCCCCACATCTGATGAGAACTGGGCCGGGTCGGAACCAAGGACAGACCCAGGATATACTGTTGGCGTCCTTGCGTTCCCACTCATCCCTCCATTCTGAGGTCAGACGACGCTGGAGGGGGATCTTGGAGAAACTTCTCAAAGGGTCGGGGAATATCCCCATGTGACTGGAGGCGTACAGGTGAGTGGCGCTCCACACAAATAGCAATGAAGAGCAGCAGCGAAGTATTTTGCCCTGCTTCTGGTGACAGAATTCCACCGAGAGCAGGGTGTCGGCAAGAATAGCAGGCAGGGGACTTTTCGAATTCACGTCCCAGGCGAAGAAGGCGTCCATGACGGCCTGATCTATTGTGTCGAAATGGAAGGGGAACAAGACTGTTCCAAAAATTATGAGTGCCAGGGTTTTGTTGAAGGCAACCCACTCTGTCCTTTCAGCCAGGTAGGACAGGTGGTCTTCTAACATCGTTACTTTCCAACCCTGGGTGTTCCCCTTCTTTATCAGGGTACTCTGGCGGAATGGTAACTGAATAAGGGCAGCGACTGGTGCTGCGGGAGTATATGCCTCGTGGCGAACATGGACCCCGGCTGATTTGGGCCATCTCAACATGGTCTCATACTCCTCTAGGGTGGGCACCAGGTCAAACTGCGGAAACTCGAAACATCGCAGATTTGGATTCCAGTAGTGGATTAGTGCCCTTAAGAACACCTGATCGACACATATCTTTAGGAGGTCTAAAATCCGTCCGTAGGATTTTTCGAAGTCAGCGCGGACCTCTGATGGCATTACTGTGCTTAGCCGTTCCAACCTCTCAGTATGGAAACGGGGAATGTCCACCTTCTTTGTCTGCCTACTTGTCCCCTCCATTTCTAAAACCAAAATGCATTTTTGATGAAATGGATGCTTATTTGAATGTATGTGAGTGTTTATTTTCTATTTATCATGTTTTTCTACATGATGTTTGCGTATTTTTATTTTGGAAGAATAAACTATCTATATGAATGTTTTATGAGTATAACATTTTTGGACCAGGTCTTATTTACAGACTTTGGAAAAATGGATTTTATTTTTATTTGTTTGTTTATTTTATAGCCTTTTATCTCTTCTGTCGGAACTGCGTGGCTACTTAGCTTACAAAGAACCTGAAACCAGGCTAGCTAAAAGGCAGACTGTCCGAGATAAAATGTGGCTTTATGTGAAAGAATATTTAGCGTCCCTTATCTCTTCTGTCGGAACTGCGTGGCTACTTAGCTTACAAAGAACCTGAAACCAGGCTAGCTAAAAGGCAGACTGTCCGAGATAAGGGTGTTTATTTGTGAAAAATATTTTTTGGTTTTTGTTGTTTTGTTGTTTGTTTATGCTATGCAACATACAAATGCAACAATCATATGCACACACAATTCGATCATCCCCGAACAGGCGAGAATTCGTTTTTATCACGAGGTAGGGTTTTCCTGCAGAAAAGTGCATTGGCAAGGGTTGGTTCTAACTGTTCTCACCAGGCTAAGGCCCCCAAGGTGCCCCCATTATAGGGTCCCCACTCTCCAGCCGTCCGACCATGCTTAGCACTAAGGCCATAGTCAGTCTTGTTGCCAAAAGAGGAAGGTTATCACCTTGAGTGGTGGTTTCCGATCACACTGGTGGGCTCAAGGCCCTCACTACAGCGAACCGTACCTGCCACCCACTCCCTATGGTTATCTCACTTGCCCCCGGGTATAGGGGGAACTGTTGTGTGCAAGGGATTGTGTGCAGTTTATATTTCAAGCAATTTGCGCAAGTATAAACAAACAACAATTTATTAAAGCCAAACATTAAAACATGTTATAAATACAAGTTAAGGGCAAAGACGTTATTTTCTTGGTTTATTTATTATTTAAGCCGGCCCATCACTAAATGGGATCAACTCTCGAGGCTTCCCCAATGGAGTCGCCATCTGTCGCCGCCGTCTGAAAGAGAGAGGCGGTCGGAGCGACGCGATGGTTTTTCGACCCTTTCGATTTTCGCGTTTTTTATGGGTGGTTACAACGCCTTTAGGTTGTCCGATAACCGGGCTAACCTAGGGGCGAGGTTTTCGAAAGGTGTCCTTGGGTTGTCCGATAACCGGGCTAACCCAAGGACTTATTTATTTTGGGTTGTATGGAGTCGCCACCGATGTTTTTACCGGAAACATCGGAAAAGGTTTTTAAAAGGCGTTGGTTTTCAAAAACCAACTTTGGTCATTAGAACCAGAGTTGGGTAAGGGAGTTAGTTACGTGTAAAGGGAGTATTAGTCCCTTTACGACGCCCCTTTCGGGTTCCCTATGATAGGCCAGCTTTTATTGTTAAATAAACTGGAAAATATGCTTTTGCCCTTTTTATTATGCGGAATTTAAAGTGATGACTACATGACCCTAATCTATTGCATAATTTAAATTAAAGCAGTAAAAGTAGAGGGGGAGAAATTAAACCTCCGAAGCAAGCTTTGTTTTATATTTCTTTAAAATAAATGGGTGCTTTTTGGCAGCCCTTCACTCTACAAGACGCCGGAAACTCTTCTGGACGCCGAAAAAAGCTCTCAAAGACAGTCAGAAACTCCGGAAATGCGTCGGAGGGATTGAAGAGAGAAGTTTTAGAGAGAAGGGAGAGCTAGAAGCTTGTGGTGTGTGGAAATGAGGGGGGGAGAGCCCCTATTTATAGGTTTTCGCGCCTGGCAGTGGCGAGACCGCCGGTCTCGTCTGACAGGGTCGAGACCGCCGTCTCGTCCAACGAGACCGCCGTCTCGCCCTGTCAAACGCGGCGAGACCGCCGTCTGGGGAAACGAGACCGCCATCTCGCCCTTCGCAGGTGGCGAGACTGTCGTCTCGTCAAGCGAGACGGCGGTCTCGCCACTTGCATGAGGCGAGACGACGGTCTGGGAAATCCAGACGGTGTTCTCGTCCCAACAAGGTGAGAAAACTTATTTTTTGGCACAGAAACTCCCTCCTATCCTGGTATGGGGCCTAATAGTCTCTCCTAATGGCTTGTTAGGCTTCATCCATCTTCAAATAGGAGGTCTTCTGGTCTTTATTTGGAGGCGGGGCAAGATTTGGGGTGTACACCAGATAATATTTAAAATCAATCATAGTAGGCTTTAAATATTTCTCCCCCTATTTTGATTATAATAAAAAACAATTCTTCTATAACAATCATAAGAGCTCCCCCTCAAAATATGCATAACTTGGAGATAACTCCTCCTCAATCAAAGCATTAAAAGAACACCACATTTTATTTCAGAAATGAAAATACATTACAAATAAAAAGAAAATTTTAAAATTCTTCACTATCATCACTATGAAAGTGTGCATCAAATCTATTTTCTAAATGGCACACTTTATCATCTACATCAGATATAAGGTGAATTATTTCCTCATGTCGTACTTCAGAAAGAGTGAAGAATGCCTGCATCCTCTGATTCATATCAGATAACATGTCTTCCATAGATTGTCGGGTCTCATGATGAGTAGAGGAAGTTCAAACACTTTGGATTTGATCAGAGGGAAACTCAGTAGCAGCAGACATATCTTCATTAGAATCTTCATTATCATCACCTTTGTTTGGAACGTCATCCTTGTGAACATAAATATCGTTGACACGCACCATTTGGAGTTGGATTAATGTGCTGTCCAACATGCGATTTAAGTTATTCGTTCGTACTGTTTGTTCACCTTCGACATTTACTCCTTTGTATTCAAGAATGCGAGAGACAAGGAGGGCATATGGAATTTTGAAGGTGGGATGGCGTTTGGCTTTTAACATAGTCATGGTGACAAGAACACCCCAATCTAAAGGCTCATTATTCATTATGGCATGAATAATACGAAGATCAATTGAAGAACATTGAGCATGATTCGTAGCCCGAGGACATAGGATCCAGACAAGTAGATGTAAAATCATGCGTTCCTCCTTCTTCAAAGGTCCAGCTAGAAGGAGACGCCCAATCTCCATGGAGGGGTTTCGCAGAAAAGAACGGTACGCCATGATCCTATCAAAATCATCTAACTCACCATACACGTTAATAGCATCTTCTCTAATAGGAAAGTGGGCCACGTTTTCCCAAATATCATCATAAAGAATAATTGTGACACCCTTTACTCGAGAGGTAGCAATTTGATCTCTAAATTTGAACCTAGAGTAAAATACCCTAACTAAGTCAGGATAATACGTACCTTGCATTTGGATGAAAGGGAGAACTCCTTGAATTTCAAGGAGATTAGGAAAGTTGAATCCCCTATTGATGAACTGCTCACCAATAAGGAACTTAGGAGAAATAATACCACGTTCCTTCCAATAGGACAAAAGTTCTTGTCGGCCATATGCATCAGAGATCCATCCTTCTACAGAATTAGGACGGGGATGAGATGATGGTGCAGATCTTCTTCTAGTGGGGATTTTTGCACGAGAAGATGAGGTCATTGAAGGATTAGAAGAGTAACAAGAAGATTTAAGAGGACAAGTTAAGTGAGAAGAAGGCAAGATTGATAGAATGAGGCAAGAAAGCTTGATTTCTAGAGATAGAAGTGAGTAGAAGTGAAATGGAGGTCCCTATTTATAACCAAGCATCTCCAACGGTCATATGAAAGTGAATAAGGGTCAAAAGAGTCGATGGAAACGGCTAGGAATCCAAACTTGCCAGGTTTAATTGATTAAAACTCAAATTAATCGATTAAACCACTGCCAGACCCATTTAATCGATTAATTTGATCTGTTAATCGATTAATACTGGTTTTAATCGATTAATGGATGAATTAATCGATTAATAGAGAGAGAAATTTCATGTTTTGGGTGTTTTGGATGCAAATAATCGATTATAACTCCGATTAATCGATTATTCCAGAGAGTTCATCAAATTTTTGAGGTTTATACACATGATAATCTATGAAAATCCTTCATAATGAATTATAACATTACAACCATCCAAAAACTGTTTAGTTAAGCAAAAATTAAGCTATTTCTAATATCCCTAAGTCTCTTCTAAGATCATAGAATCTATCCTTGGGTAGAGGCTTAGTAAAAATATCTGTTAATTGATGCTTTGTATCAACATACTCTATTTTACAGTTTCCTTTGCTGATATGATCTCTCAAAAAGTGATGTCTAATCTCTATATGCTTAGTCCTAGAGTGCATTACTAGATTCTTAGTAAGATTGATTTGCAATCGTATTATCACACATCAAAGGTATGTCATTCAAAAATATACTATAATCTTCTAGCTGTTGTTTCATCCACAGAATTTGAGCACAACAATTACCAGCTGCAATATATTCAGCTTTAGTGGAAGATAAAGCAACACATGCCTGTTTCTTAGAATGCCAAGATATTAAGGATGAACCTAACAAATGACATGTCCCACTAGTACTCTTTCTATCAATTTTTCATCCACCATAATCAGCATCAGAATATCCTATTAAACTAGTACAAGCATCATATGGATACCATAAACCAAAACCAGTAGTTCCTTTTAAATATTTTAAAATATGTTTTACTGCAATTAGGTGAGATTCTTTTGGACAAGCCTGAAATCTAGCACACACACAGACAAAATGCATAATATCAGGTCTACTTGCAGTTAAGTATAACAGTGAACCTATCATACCTCTATACATAGATTGATTAACTTCCAAACCTGATTCATCCTTGTCTAGATAGCATGAAGTTCCCATGGGTGTGTTAGCTTCCTTTGAGGTGTCCATTCCAAACTTTTTAAGGATCTCTTTGCAGTATTTGGTTTGAGAGATGAAAATGCCATCTTTAAGTTGCTTGATTTGAAGTCCAAGGAAGAATGTCAATTCTCCCATCATAGACATTTCAAACTCTCCCTGCATTATCTTAGCAAATTCTTCCTCCTGACAATAGCCTTTGGCAACAAGTCTGGCTTTATTCTTTGTGATGTTTCCATCTTCATCAAGTTTATTTCTAAACACCCATTTGGTTCCAATAACTTGATGTGATTCTTCCCTTGGGATTAATTCCCAGACTTGATTCCTTTCAAATAGGTTAAGTTCTTCTTGCATTGCTATGCACCATTGGTCATCTTTAAGCGCTTCCTTAACATTTTTGGGTTCTATCTGTGACACAAAAGTTACAGACATGCAAAAATTAGTCATATTTCTAGTTCTTACCCCTTTTGAGATATCACCAATGATATTGTCCATTGAGAGTCCTCTAGGTGATTGCCATTCTTTTGATAATTCAAGTGTTTGAGAAGGCTCATTTTATTCCAAATATAATTCATCAAGAGCCTCTCTTATATACTCATCATCACCTGCAAGTTCTTTATTTGACTCAAGAGGATTTCCCCCAAGGTCTACAATCTCATCAAAAGTAACATGAATAGATTCTTCAATATTTAAGGTTCTTCTATTAAATACCCTGTAAGCCTTGCTAGTTAATGAATAACCTAAGAAAATGCCCTCACGGCTTTTGAGTCAAATTTTCCTAAGTTGTCCTTTCCATTATTTAACACAAAACACTTACATCCAAAAGTTTTCAAATGAGCAACATTAGGCTTTCTACCATTTAACAATTCATAGGGAGTTGATTTTATAATTGACCTAATGAGCATTCTATTCAAAACATAACAAGCAGTACTAACCGCATCAGCCCAAAAATATTTAGGAACATTAGATTCATTTAACATTGTTCTAGCAAGTTCCTCTAATGACCTATTTTTCCTTTCAACTACATCATTTTGTTGGGGAGTACTAGGAGCAGAAAAGTTATGTAATATTCCATTTTCTTCACAATAATTTTCAAACTTTTCATTTTGAAACTCACCACCATGATCACTTCTTAAAACTTTAATTCTTAAGTCTTTCTCATTTTGTATTTTCTTTGCAAACTTTCTAAAGACCTTAAACGCTTCACTTTTCATTGCTAGGAAAAATGTCCAAGTATATCTAGAGTAATCATCAACAATCACAAGGCCATAATAATTTCCACCAAAGCTTTTTATCCTAGAAGGACCAAATAAGTCTAAATGTAATAATTCTAGGGGTTTTGAAGTGGAAATAACATTCTTTGATTTAAATGATGATTTTACTTGTTTACCTTTTTGACATGCATCGCACAATCTATTTTTCCAAATTTTAACTTAGGCAAACCAATAACTAAGTCTTTTAAAATCAATTTGTTCAAATGATGCATATTTATATGAGCCGGTCTCTTATGCCATAACCAAGGGTTCTCTTCCTTAGCAACTAAACATGTTATGCTAGAATCATGTAAACAATCCAAATCAATCAAGTATATGTTGTTATGCCTAATGCCTTTTAATTCTACATTTTCGGAATCTATCAAATGTATGGTGCAAAATTTACTTTCAAAGATTACCTTAAATCCTTTGTCACATAGTTGACTTATGCTAAGGAGATTATGCTTTAGTCCATCAACAAGAAGCACATCTTTAATCTCCAATGTGTTTGCACCACCTATATTTCCAATTCCAAGAATTTCCCCTTTGTTGTTGTCCCCATAAGTTACATATCCTTGTTCTTTAGCTTTGAAACTCACAAATTTTGATTTATCACCGGTCATATGCTTTGAGCATCCACTATCAAGATACCACATAGACTTCTTAGATTTGGAAGTTTCCTACAAAACAAGAACATAGTAAACTTAGGTCCCCATAACTTTTGGGTCCTTGGGGTTAGAGACAAATAAATTATTTATCAATAGGAACCCAAATGTATTTACCTTTAGGAACACCAAAATGTTTTATTTTACATTTATTTGAAGTGTGACCTTGTTTCATACAATAAAAACATGCTTTTGATGTAGCTTTAGAATATGATGAATTTTTAACCATAGATGTTCTAGTTCCTTTTTCTACCCATACTCTTTTATTTTTCCTTTTAGGCTTTTTCAAAGGAACTTGATAATTTACACTATTTTGAGCAAAAACAGTTTTATCCTTCTTAAAATCACTTATCTCCTTTTCGGCTTTATCAAGTAGATGATTAAGAATATCTATGTCATATTCATACTCTTTACAAGTTTCACATGCTAAGTTCTTATCATCATTCTCATCTAAACATACAATTTTCGTTTCTAAGGATTCCTTTTCTTCTAAGCATGTGATTTTCGCTTTTAATGAGTCATTTTCCTTTTCGGATCTACTTAAACTCTTCTTCAAAACTTTATATTCATTTTTCAAATTCTTAAAGGCACTAAACAATTCATTGTAAGCATTTTGCAGTTCATCATAGTTATTATCATCATCACTTGAGGATGAGTCGGAATCACTTACCTCAAAATCGGAAGATATGTTGTCATTTCTTCTTGAAGAAATTTTTGCTTTTGATTTCTTCGTTCTTCTTATTTGGACATTCGGTCTTTACATGTCCTGCTTCACCACAACCATAACATTTTATATTTACGGAAGTACCTTCTCTTACCTTTCCCTTACTTTTGAATCGATGCCTTCCTTTTGCTTTCATGAATTTGGTGAACTTCTTTATCATAAGACTCAATTCTTCTTCTTCGTTCTCCGAGTCTTCTTCTTCCTTTTTATTTTTACCTTTGGAAATTTCGGTTTTGAAGGCTAGGTTCTTCTTTTGATATTGTCCTTCTTCTTCATTTAGCCTTCCAAGCTCTAGCTCATGCTCTCTTAGCTTTCCAAATAGCGCCGCCATAGACATTATGGAAAGGTTTTGTGACTCCGAGATGGTCGTCACCTTAGATTGCCTTTTTCTATCCAAAGATTTTAAAATTTTAACATTCAATTCATCAACATCAAAGATTTTACCTAATCCGGTGAGATGGTTCACAATATGAGTGAAACGCTTTTGTACGTCAAATATCGTTTCGCCTTATTGCATCCGGAACATCTCGTATTCTTGGATTAGGGAATTTTTCCATGCTCTCTTTACGTTGTCGGTACCTTTGTGGGTCACTCTTAGCATTTCCCACATCTCCTGAGCACTTTTACAAACAGAAATCCTGTAAAACTCGTCAAGGGTTAAAGCAGATGAAATTATATTTCTAGCCCTAACGTCAAATTGTGCTTTTCTGTTTTCCTCTGTTGTCCATCTAGAAAAAGGTTTGGGAACGTCAACACCGTTCTCAGTAACTTTAGGAACATATGGACTGTTTAAAATAGCGTCCCAAACGCCTCCATCAACAGACTCTAAAAAGATTTGCATTCTTACTTTCCAAAAAGGATAATTTTGACCCGCAAAAAGTGGGGGTCTATTGATAGACGCACCTTCGGCAAAAGTTTGATTTTGTCCGGCCATTTTCGAAAATTTTGAATGACTATCAAAGCAAGCTCTGATACCACTTGTTAGAATCACACAGCGGAATGTTCGCGTGGTCGGACAAAAACCAAGAGGGGGTGAATTGGTTTCTTAACAAAAATTAGGTTTTCAAAATTTTCCCCAAATTTTACCGATTAAAAATCTGTGTAAACGTAAATAGAGTAGAGATAGAATCTTACACAGGAGATTTATACTAGTTCGAATCAAAAGACCCTACGTCCAGTTGCTAATCACTCAAACAGAGGATTAACGCTATCACTATAATCACAGTTGTTACAAATAGATTACAATGGAAAAGATAAAGTAAAGAAAACACCTCTCTTGAAACCCACAAGAGATGAAAAACAGCTTTCCCCAGATACGGCACAACACACAATCCACTAAGAACTCCAATTAGTGATTCTTATCGCCTCTATCCCACACCAGGTTCCAAAAGCCCCTTTTTCCTCCAACAAACAGTTCTCTGGCACTCACAACACTTAACTTTTGTTTGAAAAAGGTTGTTCTTATTTGCTGAGTGCCATAGAGAAGCTTAAGTAGAGAAATTAGGGTTTGGGAATTGGGAATTTCGGAACTAGGAGTCTTGGGATTAGGGTTTTCGAAAATAGGGTTGATTTGAAGTTGAAAATCAAAATCTGACTGAAATAATCGATTAAATGAAGTGTTAATCGATTATTACAGAGCCAAAATCAACAGAACCCCAAAACTCACTGTTTTAATCGATTAAAAGCCTTGTTAATCGATTAACAGGCCTGTTAATCGATTAACAGGTGTGTTAATCGATTATTACAGTGAACAGATACAAAAAATGGTTTTTCTAACTGTAATAATCGATTAAAGCCAAGGCAAAAAGATAAATTTGAGTTTTTGAAGCTTCTAAAGTGCAGACTATGTACCGACTATCATAAACTCTAATATTACAAACTCAAACTAATCAAAAAAGAGTTATTACACTATAAAACAAGTCTTCAACTCTCTAAGTTCTTGTGTTCTTGAATCATCATCAAAATCAACAAGCTTCATGTCCATGTAAGTTCAACATCAAGTCCTTGAATGGTCAAGAGTTCTAGGAAGAGAATTTTATGAAGTGACAAGAGAGAGAATGGAAGAACTGTATGAAATGAGGGGAATGGCAAGGCTATTTATAGGGATTCGTGCCTGTCAAGTCGAGACGGCCGTCTCGTCTAACAAGGTCGAGACGGCCATCTCGCCTTGCAAAAATGACGAGAGGGCCGTCTCACCAATTGGGAGGGCCGTCTCTCCATTCGTAGGTGGCGAGACGTTCGTCTCGCCAAACGAGACGGTGGTCTCGCCACTTCCACAAGGCGAGACGACGGTCCCGAATACGAGACGGCGGTCTCGACCCTAAAAGGCGAAAATCCTTATTTACATGCAGAACAGTTAGAACCTTGGGGGCCTTAGCCTGGTGAGAACATTTAGAACCTACCCTCGCCAATGCACTTTTCTGCAGGAAAATCCTACCTCATGATTAAAACGACTTCTCGCCTGTTCGCAGATGAGTGAATTGTATGTGCATTTGTTTGTTGCATTTGATTGCATAGCATAACCAAACAACAGAAAAAACTACAAAAAAAATTCCAAAAAATATTTTCACAAATAAACACCCTTATCTCGGACAGTCTGCCTTTTAGCTAGCCTGGTTTCAGGTTCTTTGTAAGCTAAGTAGCCACGCAGTTCCGACAGAAGAGATAAGGGACGATAAATATTCTTTCGCATAAAGCCATATTTTATCTCGGACAGTCTGCCTTTTAGCTAGCCTGGTTTCAGGTTCTTTGTAAGCTAAGTAGCCACGCAGTTCCGACAGAAGAGATAAAAGGCTATAAAATAAAAAAAAAATCAAAATAAAAAATCCAAAATAAATAAAATAATAAATAACAAAATCAAAACATAAATAAAGTAATGTTGACAAAGTCGTATCATTCATATTGCATCATAAGTGGAAAAACCAAGAGAAAAAAATAAGTGTGCATACGCATCATTTTAATAAATCCCTCAAAAGTAGGTCTTAGAGGCGTTTTTTGGGAAAATTACTGGGCCAAATCCCCTGCGGGAATTTGCAACTTGGTTCTTCACCCTTTTCTCTTCGTTTTGACATGCTGTGCGTCCAAATCGGACAACCCAGTCAAAAGTTATGCCACTTTGAACATCTACTGCCCTTTTGTACTGGTGCATGCACAAATGTATTCATTTTTGGGAACACTAGATATCCCTAAGACAATGGCAAAAGAGGCCCCGAGCACATTTTTGACCTTCGCGACAAGGAAGGGATAAGTGTACTAAGATGTGATGGCGATTGCCATTATACTTGTCAAAATCTATGATGGGGAATGAACCATTACACCAAGGTGGGTAGGATACCCCACAAAGCGTAAGCTTTAAGGAGGATACCTAAGTCATTGTCTTAAGGAATATCCATCTCATATATCATTCAATAAAAATCTTTTTGCATTCTATAAAGCGGCTGGTATTCTTCATGCCCTCATCCGCATAAAAAAAAACACAAAAATCTCAAACACTATCATACGTCATAAAACATGATAATGTTTAGGAAAAAACAAACACTTGCATACACGCATCCATCAAGCTTCATCCTCATGCATTTAATAATAGACAGTCGAGAAAGTGGACATTCCTCAATACCATGTGAAGAGAATAAGGCATTCGCATGCCATACACGGGAAGTCAAAAAGAAAAATTTGAATAAAAATATTTACCCGCCTATGGGTTCATTTAGGCTTCTCCGCTTTCAAAAAAAAAATGTACTTCGAAACATTGCATTGAGGAATGTACACTGTCTGGATGAAATAAATAAAATTGTTTGTTTTCATCATCTCTTCAAACGTCTTCTGCATTCATAAATTGCATTCATTCTCACTTTAATAATAATAAGATAATAAAAAAGAAAGGATTAATTGATGTGCTTCCCACGAATCGAAGTAGGATGGAGAGTAAGCCTTTCGTCATCAAGTTCTCCCCAATGGTTGATCCGCCCAAGGAGGATAATAAGCCTCAGCCGTTGGGTATCCGAGTTAATAAGGAAAAGGGGGGCAAGGATGTCGTTACATTCATTCACCCCATACATCAAATAAAATTGTACCATTGAGATACGCAGAAACATCGTCCATCAATGAAGATATCTCCAGTATAGCCAACATTCGGGGGCAAAATTAGAAGTGAAAGAATCTACACCCCCAGGAGCTATAAGGCAATGCTCCCAAGAATAAAGAAAAAATAAAAAGACCGAAGAAAAACATAATCCAAAAAGGAAATTGAAGAGACTTTTGGATTCACGACGCTGAGGCAATTCTTTCAACGCTCCGCCAAAGAGACAAACTCAGGGTAGGCGACAAGCTAGTCACAGTTTGAGCTAGAGACGACATTCAGATTAGCAAATCATCTGCCCTACCTTGAATGGATGCGGCGGAAGAGGACCTAGGACCTTTGAAATATCTTTTGCCAATAGAAAAAGGCTTTCCCAACAATATGAAGGTGACCCACGTGATGAGAAAATATGGATGTCGCCCAAACCAAGGGCTCATTAGAAACTCTCAAGGAATAAGGGAGCCACCGGATTTTAAAGACAATCCTTCGAAGTTTTATCCTGCAAAGGATCAAGCTACATAGAGAAAAGGGAAGTCTCACTACTAGAAAATATACTTTCAACGTCGCTGTTTAACGTCAGTTACATCTTAGCCGACGTTGAACATGCTTTCAACGTCGGTTGGTCAACAACCGACGTCGAAAGTCGAATTTTGACACATTCTACGTCATTTTAGCATGCACGACGTGGAAAAGTAGGCTTTCGACATCGGTTATGCCCTCACCCGACATTGAAAACCCTTCTGAACTCATTATGACCGATCAGAATACAAATATGACCGATCAGAATCGAATGTGATCGATCAGATTTTAATTATGAGCGATCAGAAGTTTTTCAATCGATTAAAAACACGTTTCAATCGATTAAAATCTCTTAAAGGGTCAGGATGATCGATCAGAATCCAGTTATGACCGATCAAAACTATTTTAATCGATTAAATCTCGTTTCAATCGATTAAAACATATGACTGGAAGATAAATCGAGTTTCAACGTCGGGTGTGGGTATAACCAACGTCGAAACCCCGTTTTCCCATTTGAATAGGCTACCATATGCATTTTTGTATCTCCCCTTACTCTCCAGCATCGTGCCCACTCCCCTTACTCTCCAGCATCGCGGCCACCACCTACCACCGTCATTTGGACTCTCCGGACGCCCTCCCTCACGTCGCCACCGCGCACCGCGTGACACCCCGCCGCAGCACCTCCACCCCACTGCGGCTTCCACCCCACCGCGACGCTAGTCGCCCACCCTCCACCCCCACCGCAGCCTCCACCCACATTGCATTGTCCGCTCACCACGGCCTCGACCCTAACGCCGCATTGCATCCTCCACCTCCACCCTAGTGCAGCGCCTGCTCGTTTCTCCGTGGTGCGAACCTTCATCGCTGCCTTAAACCACGAGTACGATGTTGTTGCACTTATATTTGTTGGTCAAAGTCATACAATTTTACTTACTACATTTCATAGGTAGAGATTGTTAGTCATTTGCCGTTAACTGTTGATTCAATTCTTAGTCATATTATAGTTTTTTTCAATGTATTGATGATGTGTACAATTATACTTGAACTGCTTGAATATGCCCGTGGGGCTTTTTATTGTCAGGTTTCACTGTGTCATTTAAAATTGTTGCCAAAAAATAAAGGAAACTCTGCCGGATTTTTGTTAGAAATTAATCATGAAGTGTGAATTCTGAAAACTACATATAACAATGTAGTTATATAAGTGATGGTAGTAACAATGAAAACTCTATAATTTCAATTTATACAAATTTGGTTTTGACCAAAAAATAGACGAAATTCTGTTGAAATTTTGTTACAAATTAATCTACTTTGGTATAGATTTCATTAGAGATAACGATTATTAGTAATAATCGTTTTATGGGTTTCTCATTTGTAGACTCCAATTCCAAAATGGATCAAAGTTGGGTAAATGCAAGTCGTATTTCACAAGAGTATGAGAATGGAGTTGAAGAATTTTTGCGATTTGCCGAACACAATGACACCAAGGTTAATGGAAAATTGTATTGTCCATGCGTTAACTGCGTTAATGGGAGAGTACACACACTAGAGACAATACGGGAACATCTTTTATGTGATGGGATAATGAAGAATTATATCCTATGGACATGGCATGGTGAAGTGATTGATACACCAATAGTAACACAAGCTGAGGAAGAGGAGGATATGACAATGGAAGATCGAATAGAAGACATGATTCGTGATGTAGGTCAAGAGAATTTTCTGCAAGCACATGCTGCTGTCTATGATAAATTGAAGATAGATTCAGAGATACCTCTGTATGCTGGATGTACAACATTCACGCGATTGTCAGCTGTATTGAGATTGGTGAATTTGAAGGCCAAATTTGGTTGGAGTGATAAAAGTTTCACTGAGTTACTAGAAGTTTTGAAAGATATGCTCCCAAGCGATAACACCTTGCCTGATCGTATGTATGAAGCCAAAAAAATACTTTGTCCAATGGGTTTACAGTATAAAAAGATACATGCTTGCCCTAATGATTGTGTATTAAACAGAAAAGAGTTTGAAAGCCTACATGAGTGTCCAAGATGTGGTGTATCGCGTTACAAATTGAAAGACAAGGATGATAATAGCGAATGTATTGATAGAAAGAGACCTCCTGCAAAAGTTATATGGTATCTTCCAATTATTCCAAGATTGAAGCGATTGTTTGCCAATGGAGAAGATGCCAAGAATATGATATGGCATTCAACTGCACAAAAACGTGATGGATTGCTTCGTCATCCGGCCGATTCTCCACAGTGGAAGAAAATTGACTGCCTATTTCCAGGTTTTGGCAGTGATGCAAGAAATGTTAGACTTGGACTAGCCACAGACGGCATGAATCCTTTTGGTAACTTAACCAGTAATCACAGCTCATGGCCAGTTCTTTTAGTGATTTACAACCTTCCACAATGGTTGATTTTCAAGCGCAAGTACGTGATGTTATCCATCATGATTGCAGGTCCAAGACAGTCGGGCAATGACATAGATGTTTATCTAAGTCCGTTAATAGATGACTTAAGGCTATTTTGGGAGGAAGGAGTGGATGTGTTTGATGCATATCAACAGCAGAGCTTCAAGTTACATGCAATGTTATTTTGTACTATCAATGACTTCCCAGCATATGGAAACTTGAGTGGGTATAGTGTCAAGGGTCATCATGCTTGTCCTATTTGTGAGGAAGATACAAGTTTTCTACAATTGAAGCATGGAAAAAAGACTGTGTATAATAGGCACAGAAAATTTCTTCCACATAACCACCCATATCGAAGATTGAAGAAAGCTTTTAATGGTCAGCAGGAAGATAAAATTGCCAAACAACCTTTAACTGGTGAACAAGTTTATGAACGGGTTAGAAACATTAATGTTGTCTTTGGAAAGACTAAAAAATAGTCGTCTGATAAAAGGTTGTGGAAAAAGAGATCAATTTTCTTTAACCTTCCATATTGGAGTCATCTAGATGTGAGACATTGCATTGATTTTATGCATGTGGAGAAGAACGTATTTGATAGTCTCATTGGCACACTATTGAACATTAAAGGAAAAACAAAGGATGGAGTCAAAGCTCGTCAAGATCTATGTGAATTGGGAATACGTCCAGAATTACATCCAAGACCTGAAGGCAAGAGAACATATTTACCACCAGCTTGTCACACATTGTCAAAGAAGGAGAAGACTAGTTTATGTCAGTGTCTTCACAGTATTAAAGTGCCACAAGGATACTCTTCAAATATTAAGAGTCTTGTGTCCATGAAAGATCTGAAGCTAGTTGGGTTAAAGTCGCATGATTGTCACGTTTTGATGCAACAACTCTTACCCGTAGCTATACGTGACATATTGCCAAAGAATCTACGACATGCAATTATGCGTCTTTGTTTCTTCTTCAATGCTATATGTGCCAAAGTAGTTGATGAAAAATCATTGGAGCAGTTGGAAAATGAAGCTGTGGTTATATTATGTCAGTTGGAGATGTATTTTCCTCCATCATTTTTTGACATTATGGTGCACTTAATAGTTCATCTTGTAAGAGAGATAAGACTGTGTGGTCCGATTTATTTGAGGTGGATGTACCCAATTGAGCGATGTATGAAGATCTTTAAAGGGTATACAAAGAATCCATATAGACCTGAAGCTTCTATTGTTGAAAGGTATATTGCAGAAGAAGCTATAGAATTTTGTTCTGAATATTTAGGAAAGGCCCTAGCAGTGGGTGTACCTACTCAAAGACATGATCATAGAATAAATGGTAAGGGCACTCGTGGGGTCAAAATATAATAAAAAAATGCTAGTGAGTTGACCAGGGCACACTTGTATATTCTAAACAACACAGATGAAGTTCTTCCTTACATATCTGCTCATCAATCAATATTGAAGACCCTCAACCCCAAAATGAGTGAGCGGTGGTTGGTTAATGAACATAATAATACTTTTGTTAGCTGGTTTAAAACAAAAATCTTTTCGAGGACAATGCATCTGATACTTTGAAATGGCTAGCACATGGTCCTAAACAGAACGTCGTGACTTGGACTTGGGTATGACATTAACAAATACTCATTCTACACAAAGTTACAAGATGAAAAAGTACAGTCCAAAATAGTGGAGTCTCTATTGAGGCGACATCCATGCACTTTTCTAGTTCAAAGGATAAGAACCCAATTATGGCGTCTATGAGTTACTTTGGAGTGATTGAGGAGATTTGGGAGGTTGACTACATTCAATTCAGAGTTCCTATATTCAAATGTAAATGGATTGATATTAATACTGGTGTTCAAACTGATGAAATGGAATTCACTTTGATAGACCTTAAGAAGATAGGACATAAGGAGGAACCATTCATAATGGCGTACCATGCAAAACAAGTTTTCTATGTAACTGATCCATGTAATGACAGATGGTCAGTGGTACTCCAAGCAAAAGGGAATGATGTTATGCATGAAGAAGATGATGAATTAGATGATATTATTAACATCCCCACTCCATCACGTGATGCCTAGTAGTATTGATGATATGCAAGAAGATTTGGTTCATGCTATTCGTAAAGATCATGATGAAGGCATATGGGAAAACTTAACTATTTAAGTTATGTGTTCATGACTAATTTGTGTTTATATTGAAAATATGTGATAAATTGTGTTTATATTTCAAATATGTGATAAATTGTGTTTATATTCCAATTTATGCAAAAACTTAACTTAATTTTTTTTTTAACAGGCAAATGGCATCTCCTCCAGCATCTCCTCCAGCATCTCCTCCGGCATGTCCCCCCCCCCCCCCCCATCTCTAAAGAGGACTCGACAAGCCACATGGTTGAAAAAGTTGACCGTTCGTCATATGGCAGGAGATAAGTTGGTTGTGAGTGTGGATCCAAAGACTGGCAAAATATCAGGGCCACATCACACTCAATTTAGGTCCTACTTGGGTACTCTTGCTAGAGAAAAGGTATGTAATTTTTTAGAGTTTTTAACTTGTTATGCATATATGGTCAGCATATGTAAATGGATTGATATCTAACGTTTTAAGTTCATAATTAGGTATCTATTTTGCATCCATCTTGGGATTATGTGGAGGAGACTTGCAAAAATTTAATTTGGCAAGATATTTTGGTGAGTTTTGTTAACTCGTTAAATTATGTTAAGTTAAGTTAGATCCTAAACTTTGTTATCCTAATTTATTTTGTTGTTTTTGCAGAATCACTTTGATATTGTTAACTCTGAACAACTTAGGAGAAAAGTCATGTCATCTATTGCCAAAATGTGGAGGCAATTCAAGTCGACATTGACTTCAAAATGGATTTTTAATGACCAAGCCATTAGCAAAGGATTAACTCCTTGTCAGCGTTATGGCATAGATGAGGAAACTTGGAAGCAGTTTGTCAGGAGTAGGACTTGGTCCACAATGGGAGGTATGTTACTATTTAAAAACTTTGGTATGTTTCCATATTGTCTTATTAATTTAGCACATTGTAATATGATATTATGTTGCAGGAGAAGCGAATAAAAGGAAAGGAGATTCAGAGGTTGAATGTGGCCCCCACTGTCCATCTCGTGGGGGTATGATTTGTTGACGCAACGCATGATGAAGGAGAAGGCTAAACTCCGAGAAGCTGAGTTAGCCTCTTCTGGTGTAAGCCAGGAAGAAATTTCCCCACCATCTCCTCCAAAACGTCATCAAAAATGGAAGAGGGCTCGGCAAAAGGCCTCCGGTGAAATGACATCAGAGGAGGCCCGCTTGATTGCTGAGCGGATTGTAAGTCAAATTAGTTTCTTTCAACCTCATTAACCATGCTTTGTCATTCATCAATTTTTTTTTACAATATATAATGCTCAATTGTAGGATTCTTTAGAGGAGCAGTATACACAGGGAACATTCGTTCCCCGTGGTCGTGAAGATATATTAACTACTGCTATTGGACGCCCAGAACACCCAGGGCGTGTTCGTGCTGTTGGAGCTGGTGTGGGTATTCGAGCATATTTTGGAGCTCCATCATCAGACCATACCCACACCACATCATTGAGCCAGCAGGAGATGGCCAGATTGGAGGAGAGTCTAACAGCGAAGCTGAGACCAGCGATGGTTGAAGAGCTGACAGCGACGCTGACACCAGCCATTACCGCACGAGTTCAGGAGGAGATGATGCGTGTATTTGGTTCAAGTCTAGCATCCATAGGTGTCACACAGCCTACCCACCCACCTATGGATGTTCCTCCTCCATCTGCCGCACGAGTTAGCACTAAGGGTAGTTGTGCTGAGCCAAATACTGCTGATCAAGAGCTTCCTGCTACTAATCAGGAGGTTGTTGTTGTTGTTGCAGACACTGACCACTCAGGTATGTGTGGATGATATCTTAATGACAAAAATTCATGTGCATATTAAATAATTAATGTCTTATTTTTGTGTAATCAGGTCAGTGTGAATTTTATGTTGATGAGGATGGATCTGAACCACGATTGGTGGCGGTTGGTTCAATTGAAGAGGGGGCCTCTACAATTCATAGTGTGCCTTTAGCACCTAACTTGGCCAAAGTGGTCATTGAAGAGGTTCGAGATGCTTATGCTCTTGTACCTGTGCCCACAGACGAGGTGATGACAGTGGGACAGGCCCTCCAGACCTTCATTGCATGGCCTAGACATCTAATCAGGCCTATTTTGAAAAAGGTTTGCATATACTTTCTGTTAATTATCATATGTAGTCTGGTACTATTTTTTATTATTTCTCAAGTCAATGTTATTTTATGTAGGATGTTCAGAAGCCACCCCAGTTGCCTAAACTGGTTCCTACTTCCCATACTAGTAAAGGTAAGGAAGTAAATGTCCCAGAAAATCCAATTTTTCAACTACTATCTGTTGTCCCACAGTTGTATATTCAATCTTTTCAAGTGAAGTGGGATGTTAATAAGTTAGGGGTAGACAATAAGAACTTTCCCCTTTACATTGACCACACCGATGCTGTGGAGATAGCAGTTGGCAATCAGTGTCTAAACATAGCAGTGTTACAATTTTGGACAATGTAAGTATTTATTTTTATTTACTAATTATGTTATTTGAAGTTATTGTCATATTTAATGTACATTGAACTGGATACTTTAGGATGATGAATGAATTGTCGGAGGAACAACGCACCCAAGATGTGTATGGATTTTTTGAGCCCCAATCCATACAAAAATCAGGAAACAAGAGAGAAGAAGTTCAAATATACATCCAAAATTGGATGATGAAGTCAAGGAAGAAAGTTTACTTGGGTGCTTACCACCATCAGTAAGTATTTAAGCGTATGAAATTATTCGCATTAAATTTTATAGTGTATTGTATGTATCCTAACTTTTTGTAATGTAAGCAGAAATCATTGGCAGTTGTTGGTTGTTTGCCCAAAGCAGAATGTTGTGGCTTGGTTCTGCTCATTGGGCAAGAAACCTGATGCAGATCTTAAAAACATTGTAAACAGGTACACATTCTTATAATAATTTAAACAATTATTACTTGTTTTGTTACTTAATTGTTTCATTATATCTTGTATTGCACAGTGCATTTAAGGTTTGCAATACAATTGATGGAGTACACACAAGCAAAAGCACTGACTCCAGATTGGATTTTTGTTAATGTAAGTCATTTTATATTTATGTATTATATCATTCATTTTATATGTCAAATTAATATATTATTTTTTGTAGTGTAATAGGCAACCAGGATCTTATGAGTGCGAATATTATGTTATGCATCTGGATGTGGCTGATTGTTGTTAGCAAGATTGAGGATACATGGAATCAGGTTTGCTTAAATTTAGTATTCAATAAAAGACCCAGGTATTGTGTCATTGGATACTCGTTAAATTATCTTTTTTCTTGTAGCATGTATTTTCAGACAGGAAGCATTGCCCATAGAGACCATTGACGATATTAGAAACACATGGGCCGATAAGTTTGTTAAAGTTAGAAGTAGGCAAGTTTAGTTATTAATTTAGTACTTAGTTTAGTAGTTAGTTTAGTAGTTACTTTAGTAGTTACTTTAGTTACTTTAGTTACTTTACTAGTTAGTTTACTAGTTAGTTTATTAGTTAGATTAGTAGTTAGTGTATTTGGTAGATAAGTAGTTGGATACACTATAATTTTGGATACAATTTTATTTTTGGATGCACATTCAATTGTTTATATCTTGTACATTGTCTGCCTGAGTTGTATTCAAATTTGCAGGTATGTATATATACAAACATTGGGTACCCTGTATAAACAAAGCGTCCATTTAAAAAAAAAAAATAGACTTTCTACGTCGGTTCATACCATAACCGACGTAGTAAACACGTACTCGCTTGAGCGACGATTGTACTCGCTTGAGCGACGAAAGCTTCAAACAAAGGGGCCTCTCGGGTTCCATCTCGCTTGAGCGACGAGTGTACTCGCTTAAGCGACGAAAGCTTCAAACAAAGGGGACTCTCGGGTTCCATCTCGCTTGAGCGATGAGTGTACTCGCTTAAGCGACGAAAGCTTCAAACAATGGGGACTCTCGGGTTCCATCTCGCTTGAGCGACGAGTGTACTCGCTTAAGCGACGAAAGCTTCAAACAAAGGGGACTCTCGGGTTCCATTTCGCTTGAGCGACGAGTGTACTCGCTTGAGCGACGAGTGTACTCGCTTGAGCGACAAGTATACACTTTCAACGTCGGGTATGAATAACCGACGTTGAAAGCCTAAACTTTCAACGTCGGTTATCTATACCCGACGTTGAAAGTGTATACTTTCAACGTCGCCTGAAACAACGTCGGTTGTATAGCCGACGTTAAAAGCCTTATATAACCGACGTTGAAAGGCATATCTGTAGCAGTGTCTCCCCCCTGCACCTCAAATCAGATTCTCCCATATAGAGGGGTTCAAGCGTCAAAAGAGACTTTAGTCATTAGGTGTTCTCCTTCTGATTCTTAGGGTTTATAAATCCAATGACTATTAGAGATTACTCCTCGGGGCTAGCCTGACCCCCGAGCATTGTAGGGCACATATTTCCTTATTAATTACAAAGAATGTCATTATTACTATCTACTTCTCTTCTTGCTATTAATGTCCAAACCTCATTAATAACCATGTTTAAGCAAACGTTTTCAAAAGTGCGTCAAAGTAATCAAATTGCGCCATTGACCAAACTAAAACTCAAATCCATCACCACTGATTGACTAGAAACACAAAATAAAGTTTTACCTCGTCATAAGTAAAGCCGTGTTTCGCCAATGTTGTGCAAAAAGGAAAAAAAAAATCAAAAGAAGCCCATAAAAGCTAAAGGCCAAAAAATTGAGGGCAAGATACCCGGTAGGAAACCCACCAAAGGGGGCTACGCAAAAGTTAGGGTAAACCCGCTAGGCAACCCGAGCAACCATAAAGGGTAGCCTAGGCAAAAGTTAGGGTTACAAAATAAAGTCCGCTAGATTTCCCAAAGCAAGAAAAATGAAACCTAGACAAAAGTTAGGACATAGCACAACATCCTAGGCTGAAGACCCAAAGGGTAGACTAGGGAAGTCAATCAGTCATAGCAAGCGCCATAGAATAAGACGCCATTCCATAAACAAAACGTTTGTCTAAACTAGCCTAAACACTCTAACCAACATTGGCTAGCCGTGCTTACAAAAACCATTTTGTCAAAATAAAACAATTCTAAAACACAAGCCTTTGAATTAAATATCCTCTTCCTTCTTTTCTCTTGACCCTTACCACTACGACATTCTAGTAATTAGTAGGAAAATGTGGAGATAGTAATCAATAGGAGGATCGACATCCCCAAGGAAAGGGAGGGGCGCACTAACATGGCAAGTCGCTCTACAATTAATACAATCATTCTTCGGTCATGAAAAAATCGAGACGACAAAATTGGTACAGCCTACCCCTGTCGACGAAAGCACATAACGTCAGAAGCTCATCAGAAGTAAAAGCACATTGATTAATCCTTTTGAAAATTTAATTGAAATAGTATTATAGGATGCATATCGCAAACATTGCATGCATATGATAGGCTCCTATCTCTCAAAAAAAGAAGAGAAAGAAAAAATGAGAATAAAAAGAATAATGTCTGCTAGGAGATTCTTAGGCAAAAGTTAGGGCGTTCATAAAAAAGGAAAAAGCCCGCTAAGATATCCTAGGCAAAAATTAAGGCAGCCCGCTAGACCGAAAACCCCAAAAGGGCGGCCTAGGCAAAAGATAGGGCTAAACCAAAAAATGAATAGAAGAGAGGGGTCCTTCATCATAATCATGAGAGTCCAGCAGGAGAATGCCAGTCACTTTTCCAGATGCATCAATCAAAAAGAAAAGATTGCATTTAGGGCATCCACACACAAGTAGTCGCACAAAACGACTTTGTCATTGTCAAAAATGAAAAATAAGATAAAAATCACTTCAGACAAATAACAAAAAAAAACGAAAAGCATTCATGCATATAAGGAGACTAGCTCCATGTTTGTGATTGAAAACAGGATCACTGAGACTGAGTCTCCAAATAATGCCCTCAAGAAAACGGAACAAGTCGTCAATCAAGCGGCTCATCGAAATAAGAGCTTCTGAAAATCAAGAGCTTCAACTACCATCCTTCTACCCAGAAAAGAAGGCACAAGAAAGTAATAAGTCTCCTTGCTCTCCCTCAAGTGAGTTGTTATAAGAAGCTTCCAGAAGCCAAAGCTCCAATCATCAGACATCATAAAAGAAAAGCCGACGGAAAGGCTTAGTCATCCCCAAGAGGATCCCTTCCTACTCCGAAGGAAAAACAAAAATACTCCCCATGGCTCAGCACCGCCATCACATGAGTCATCAAGCACACTCACCCAAAGTCTCCTCCACACTCCCCGATGGAAAATAAAGGCTTCAAGAGCCCACCATCATCAACAATCAAAAGAGTCTAGTCTTCATACCAACAAGGGCTCAACAAAAAACAAAAAAGGAAAAAAGAAGAAAAACCCTTGCATCCCCAGCAGATGTCCAAAAAGGCCATGACAGAGAAGGCCAAATAAAAATCCTCAAGTGGATCTCCAAAAAAATTCAACAAAAAAAAGAATCAGAAATTCCCACTCTCCAGTGGAATAAGAGCTTCCCAAGTTTAGCTCGCATCAACATCAATCAAGGAGCCAGGACTCCATTCTCAGAAAAGAAAAATCAGATCCCCAGGAAGTCAACTAATTCCCTGGTGGATCACTAAAGAAATAAAAACGTCATCCCTAGTGGACTTCCCCCCCCCAAAAAAAAAAAAAAAAAGAAGGGAAAAAACCAGCGTAATAAAAAGAGACTAAAAAGTAAAAAGGCTTACGCATTATCCCCATAAAAAAGCCAGATTTCAAAATCGCGATAAAAAAGAGATAAATCGTGGAAAAAGGCAAAATCAAATAAAAATCCTAACTTCCAGGAAATCAAATCCCTAAAGTGGGTCACCTCAGAAAAAGGGAAAAAAATCAACAAAAAAAGAGGAATCAGAAATTCCATTCCCCCAACAGAACAAGAGTATCGGCAAAGCCATCTCATACCATCAACATCCAACAAGGAGTCAAAACTCCATCCCCTCAAGGGGCAAATCAAAATTAGATCCCCGGGAAGGAAACCAATGCCCCGGTGGATCAATCAAAAAGAAAGATCATCCCCAGTGAGCCTATTGCAAAAGAAAAACTTCAAACGCATATCCCCAGAAAGTTACTTGCCTATATCACCTAATATGGACATCCCTAGTGGAACGCATAGGCAAAACCTTGCAAGCAAAAAAGCAACATTAGCCTATTCAGAGGCAAAGAAGCGAAACCAAAAGTCTCCAAATGAAGCATCCGCCTACTCAAAGGCATTACCAGAAACTCAATGGAGTATTTGCCTACTCAGAGGCACCCTCAAAATCAACAAATTTCTCAATGGACATCTGCCTACTTAAGAGGCCTCACCAAGATCAACAAATCCCCAGAGGATTCATGCCTACCTAAGAGGCACCCATCAGAAATCCCCGACAACCGGCAAAGTCGGATGACAAATACCAAATGATCAAAAACAAAGAATCCCTAGCAAACAACAAGCTGGATGGCTATCAGGAAAAGCCAAAATCACCCGACCAACCAGCAAGAGTTGGGTGACCACCACAAGAAAAATCAAAAGTCAAAGAATCCCCGGCACAAACCAGATGACAATTCCCAGAAAAAGACAAACAAAAACAAAAGAAAACACATCTCAACAACGGCGCATGATCAGAATCAGTAAGCCGCCACCACGGCCAAAGGATCAGCTACCGCAAGATGGAGCATCCGGAGGCTTAACACCAGATGGGGGTGCGTACTCATCAGGCCTTACAAAAGGGGGCTTACCAGGCGGGGGTTCATACTCGTCAAACACCAGATGGGGGTGTGTACTCATCAGGCCTTACAGAAGGGGGCTTACCGGGCGGGGGTTCATACTCGTCAAACCAGATGAGGGTTCGTACTCATCAGCCGAAGGGGTCAGCTACCGCGTCAAAGGAGCATCCCGAGGTTTCGCACCGGCGCATGGTCAGAATCAGTAAGCCGCCACCACGGCCAAAGGATCAGCTACCGCAAGATGGATCATCTGGAGGCTTAAACACCAGATGGGGGTGTGTACTCATCAGGCCTTACAAAAGGGGGCTTACCGGGCGAGGGTTCATACTCGTCAAACCAGATGAGGGTTCGTACTCATCAGCCAAAGGGGTCAGCTACCGCATCAAAGGAGCATCCCAGAGGCGCACAACACAACATCTCCCTAGAAGATCATCCGCCACAAAGACGGTACATCCGAAGGGAAACCGGGCAAGAGGGTCAACTCCTTTACCCTCCAGTCGATCACCTCGGCACAAAAGGCCAGCAATCGACTGGTCGGGTAAAGGGGGGGCAGCTGTAGACCCTAAATCTTGCCCGGCCTCCAAATAAAGTCAGAAAGCTTCCTATTTGAAGACGGTCGAAGCCTAACAAGCCATTAGGAGAGACTATTAGGCCCCCGTACTAAGATAGGAAGGTTTTTTGGCCCGAAAATAAAGTTTCTCGCCCTGAAGGGACGAGACCGCCGTCTGGGAATACCAGACCGCCGTCTCGTTTCAGCGCCAGGACGAGACCGCCGTCTCGATTTTCAAGACGGCGGTCTCAACACTCGCAAATTCGAGACGGCGGTCTGGGTTTTCCAGATGGCGTTCTCGATTCCTGCCAAGTCGAGACGGCGGTCTGGATTTTCCAGACGGCGGTCTCGACCTGCTGCCATGAACGAGACGGCGGTCTGGACTTTCCAGACGGCGGTCTCGAACCTGTCAGCAGAGACGGCGGTCTCGACCTGTCAGGCGCGAAAAACTATAAATAGGGGTGTCATTTCTCCCTTTTCACACACCCAGCTCTCCCTTCTCTCTAGATTTTCTCTCTCTAAGAATCCCTCTGAGGCATTTCCGGAGTTTCTGAACGTCTTTAAGCATAGACTGAGCGTTCTAAATCTTCTTAAGAATCCCTCCGAGGCATTTCCGGAGTTTCTGAGAGTTGTAGAGTGAAGGGTTGTCAAAACGCACCCTCTTTTGAATATAAAAGCTTGCTTTGGAGGTGCATATCCTCACTCTCCTTTTTTAAAATTACTGCTATTTAATTTATGCAATAGAAACCAGGGCAATGTAGTCACATATTTAAATTTCGCATAATAAAAAAGGGTAAAAGCGCAATTTTCCAAGTTTAATTATTCACAAATAAAGCCGGCCTGTCATAGGGAACCCGAAAGGGGCGTCGTAAAGGGACTAACACTCCCTTTACACGTAACTAACTCCCTTACCCAACTCTGGTTCTAATGACCAAAGTTGGTTTTTGAAAACCAACGCCTTTTAAAACCCTTTTTCCGATGTTTATGGTAAAAATATCGGTGGCGACTCCATAGAACCCAAAATAAATAAGTCTTTGGGTTAGCCCGATTGTCGGACAACTCAAGGACATTTTTTTGAAAACCTCGTCTCTAGGTTAGCCCGGTTATCGGACAACCTAAGAACGTTGTAACCACCTATAAAAACGCGAAAACATAGAGGGTCGATAAAACCATCGCGTCGCTCCGACCGCCCTCTCTTTTGGGAGGCAGCGACATGGACCCATTCGGCTTCTGTTAATTTTGCTTCCATAACAAATCGCAGGGAGGGTATTTTAACCTCTACTGATAGCACAACCTCCATTCCGTACACGAGGGAAAACGGAGTAGCCCCTGTGGAGGTTAGTACTGACGTTCGGTAGCCGTGTAAGGCAAAGGGAAGCATTTCATGCCAATCTTTGTCGGTTACTACCATCTTCTGGATGATTTTCTTAATACTCTTATTGGCTGTCTCTACTGCACTGTTCATCTTTGGTCGGTACGGAGAAGAATTGTGGTGTTGAATTTTGAAGTCTTGACATAGTTCTTCCATCATTTTATTATTGAAATTGGTCCCATTATCAGTAATGAGCTTATGGGGGATGTTGTACCGACATATAATATTTTTCTTGATGAAGGTGGTCACGACTTTCCGAGTCACGTGCGCATACGATGCTACCTCAACCCATTTGGTGAAATAGTCAATGGCCACCAAGATAAAGCGATGACCATTGGATGCTTTAGGCTCAATGGGTCCGATGACGTCCATGCCCCACATAGAGAATGGTCATGGGGTAGCCAGGGTACTGAGAGGTGAGGGCGGCACATGGATATTATCGGCGCAGATTTGGCACTTGTGGCACTTTTTAGTATACTGGTGACAATCGGCTTCCATTGTGGACCAAAAATATCCTGCCCTCAAGATCTTCTTCACCATGACATGCCTAGGTGCGTGGGTCCCGAAAGTTCCTTTGTGGATTTCTCTTATCAAGGTCTGAGCTTCTTCATGGTCCACACACCTTAAGAGAGTGGAATCGAGACTCTTTTTGTAGAGGGTTCCTTCAATCAACGTGAACCCTACTGCCCTCTTACGAATGGTTCGCTTATCATTGTCATTGATCCCCTCGGGATATTCGCCTCTCATGAGATATTGTTTGATGTCATGATACCAAGGATTTTGGTCGTGCTCGCCATTTACTGCCATGCAAAAAGTTTGTTTGTCATGCATCTTAATTTGGATGATTGGTATCTCATGTTCTTGACCTAAAGCAAACATGGATGATAGAGTGGCGAGGGCGTCAACGAATTGATTGTCTTCCCGAGGAATATACTGGAAAGTGACGCTTTCCATTCTTGAGACTAAATCACGGACATGCTCTAGATATGGGATTAATTTGGAGTTCCGGGTTTCCCATTCACCTTTAAGTTGATAGATGACAAGGGATGAATCACCGAAGACTTTGAGTTTAGTAACCCCATGATCTAGAGCTGCTTGGATCCCTAGTGCACATGCTTCATATTCGGCCATGTTGTTGGTACAGTCAAAATTTAGCCTGGCCGTTATAGGGATGTGTTTCTTTTCAGGGGATATCAAAATAGCTCCTATCCCGTGTCCAAGCATGTTTGAGGCCCCATCGAAGAACATGGTCCATGCCTCTTCTTTGGTCTCTTCGTGTTCGATGTGCATGATATGTTCATCGGCAAAGTCGTCGTGTAAGGACTGATACTCGTCCGTTGATCCATGGGCTAGATAGTCTGCTAGGGGGCTACCTTTAATAGCTTTCTGGGTGACATGAATGATGTCAAACTCTAAGAGGAGCACTTGCCACCTAGCTAATCTTCCGGTCAGAATGGGCTTCTCGAAGAGGTACTTGATTGGGTCCATTTTGGAGACCAGCCATGTTGTATGTCGAGCCATATATTGTCGGAGACGCTGAGTGACCCACACCAATGCACAACAGGTCTTTTCGAATGGTGTATAACAGGTTTTGTAGCCTACGAATTTCTTGCTGAGATAATAAATGGCTCATTCTTTCTTTCCAGTTTCATCTTGTTGACTGAGCACGCATCCCATGGACTCTTCAAGTATTGACAAATATAGGATCAGAGGTCTTCCTTCAACAGGTGGTACCAATACTGGCGGATTGGTTAAGCATGTTTTGATTTTATCCAATGCTTGTTGGCATTCTTCATTCCACACTGTTGGTTGATTTTTGCGCAACAGTTTAAAGATGGGTATACATTTATCCGTCAATTGTTCGATGAAATGGGCAATATAGTTAATTCGGCCCAGAAATCCTCTGACCTCTTTCTCTGTGCTTGGCGGTGGCATTTCCATGATCGCTTTGGTTTTATCAGGATCCACTTCTATTCTCCTTTTGCTGACGATGAACCCTAAGAGTTTTCCTGATCGTACTCCGAAAGTACATTTTGCTGGGTTTAGTTTGAGTTGATACTTTCGAAGTCGGTCAAAAACCTTTTTGAGATATTGAATGTGGTCCATCTCATTTTTGGACTTGGCGATCATGTCATCCACATATACCTCGATTTCTTTGTGGATCATGTCATGGAACAACGTGACCATAGCCCTTTGATAGGTAGCCCCTGCATTCTTGAGTCCAAAAAGCATTACGCGATAATAGAAGGTGCCCCATGGTGTAATGAAGGAGGTTTTTTCTCTGTCCTTGACGGCCAACTTAATTTGGTTATACCCCGTGTACCCGTCCATGAAGGAGTAAAGTGTCTTGGTAGCGGTATGGTCTACTAACGTGTCTATATGTGGTAGGGGAAAGTCATCTTTTGGAATTGATCAATTGAGGTCCCTATAATCCACAGATACCCTGACCTTCCCGGTCTTTTTGATGACGGGTACTATGTTGGCCAACCACTCTGGGTATTTGGAAACTACTAGGAAATTGGCGTCCAATTGTCTTTGTACCTCTTCTTTTATCATTAAGGACCAGTTGGGTTTGATTCTTCTGAGCTTTTGCTTTACAGGTCGGAACCCTTCTTTTAATGGCAATCTATGCTCCACTATACTTGTGTCGAGCCCGGGCATGTCATGATAAGCCAAGCGAATACATCCATATATTCCTTTAAAAGCTATATCAATCCCTTTTTTATGCTACTTTCTATCTGGGTGTCGATGTTTATCTTTTTCTCATCATCCCCTTCTCCCAAATTAACAGTTTCTGTTTCTTCTTGATGCGGTTGTATAATGCGTACTTCTTTTTCCAACATTCTTTGCATGTCCGGAGAAATGGTCTCCTGCTCACTGTCGGACTCGACCCATTCGCTCTCGGTTTCCAGGGTCCACAGAGATTCATCGATCATAGACATGATGTATTTTAGGTTCGGTTTTAGTCATAGATTTTATTATTCAATTATCTTTGAAAGAATAATAAATAAAAGAGGGAAAACAATGAAATGGATATGACAAGAAAATGCCTATGTATTAAAGAAAACGTATGTACAAGCCATTTTAATCAGAGTTCCTGCGACCGCGGGCGGGGACCGCAGGAGATACAAAAAAACTTAAAAAACAACACCCTAGAGGCTGATCCTCCCAGTCTTCCCTCTCTGCTATTCTGGCTTAGCCAGAGATTTGGCGTCAACATCAGAAGCAGAGGCATCAAAGGTTATCCAATCGGCATCAATTAGTTCTTGGACCTTATATTCTAAGGTCAAACAATTGTCCGTTGAATGCCCAGGTGCATCCGAGTGCTAGCTACATTTTTCGTTGGGCTTGTACCACTCGGGGTAGGGAGCCGCCATTTTCTTTAGAGGAACGCGGGCTAGAAGGTTAGCCTGTAATAACTGGGGCAGTAGCTTTGCGTATGAGGTGGGGATAGGGGTGAACTTCCTCTCCTTTCTTCGTAACTGCCTCTCTGTCTGAGGAGTGGAGGAAGGGGTTGCAAAAGTGATGGCGTGTATGGCCTCTTCCTTCTTTTTGAAGGGTTTCTTGAATGAAGTACTGGAAGAAGGAGGTCGTGCTATTTTCCCGCTCCTCAACCCCTGCTCCACTCTTTCTCCTACAGTGACTATGTCTAAAAAAAGATTGGAGGTACTGGTTTTTGCCTTATCGTAGTACGCTCAAGTTAGTGAATCTATGAACATAGCCACTGTCTCCTTATCTGTCAGTGGAGGCTCTATTTGGGCGGCCATTTCCCTGCACCTTTGGGCGTATGCTTTAAAGGATTTGTCGTCCCTTTTGCTTAGGGTCCTAAGATCTGACTTGTCAGGGGTCAAATCGATATTGTATCGGTAACGACGAAAGAAAGCGTCGGCCAGTTGTTTCCAGTTTTGAACCTGCCCTCTTTCTAACTGCATGTACCAGTTGAGAGTTGTATCGGCTAGACTCTCCTGGAAGCAGTGTATCAGGAGCTTTTCTTTCTCAGCATGTGTGGCCATCTTACGACAATACATCGTGAGATGGTTCTTGGGGCAGGTTAGCCCGGCGTACTTGGGGAAGTCCGGGACTTTGAACTCGGGAGGGAAATGGATATTCTTCACCAGGCACATATCCACCACCTCCTTGACGTTGAAATTATGCCCCTCTACTGCCTTCAGCCTTTCTTCTAAGGCGGATATCTGCTGCTTAGAAACCTCTGGGGTGAGGATGCGTACAGTCCTAACATCCCTTTCATCATAGAAGTGTTCCTCCTCTTCCTCTTCTTCATGGAGAGAGGCATTTTCTGCATGGGTTTCCCCCTTATTTTGCCCTTGGCGTATGACCTCCATTAATTGGGCCATTTGCTCGCGGAGGGTGTTAACCTCTACAGTGAGCTTATGGTTTTTCTCCTCCAGGTTCTCCATTGCTCTGGCCTTTTGTGCACGAGTTCAGATAGGGAGAGGACCAGGCACTTTCTAGAATGCCCAAAAGAAATTTATTAATGCATGTTGAGTGTTGGACTAACATGGATATGTATGAGAGATTATGTTTAGATGATGCTAAATGTGCTCTCATTTTTTATTTTCTCTCTTGGTTTTTCTTTACTCTTGATATGATATAATATGAATGATTTGACTTTGTCAAAAGTTGACTTATTTTCTAGTTTTGACTTATATTTTTATTTTATTTTATAGCCTTTTATCTCTTCTGTCGGACTGCGTGGCTACTTAGCTTACAAAGAACCTAAAACCAGGCTAGCTAAAAGGCAGACTGTCCAAGATAAAAAATGGCTTTATGTGAAAGAATAGTTAGTGCCCCTTATCTCTTCTGTCGGACTGCGTGACTACTTAGCTTACAAAGAACCTGAAACCAGGCTAGCTAAAAGGCAGACTGTCCGAGATAAGGGTGTTTATTGCAAAAAATGTTTTTTTTTTGTGATTTTTTCTGTTGTTTGGTTATGCTATGTAACAAACAAATACGACAAACAGATGCGCACACAATTCGATCATCCGCGAACAGGCGAGAAGTTGTTTTAATCACGAGGTAGGGTTTTCCTGCGGAAAAGTGCATTGGCGAAGGTAGGTTCTAACTGTTCTCACCAAGGCTAAGGCCCCCAAGGTGCCCTCATTATAGGGTCCCCACTCTCCAGCCTTCCGACCATGCTTAGCACTAAGGCCATAGTTAGTCTTTGTGCCAAAAGAGGAAGGTTATCACCTTGAGTGGTGGTTTCCGATCACACTGGTGGGCACAAGGCCATCACTATAGCGAACCGTACCAGCCACCCACTCCCTATGGATTTCTCACTTGCCCCTGGGTATAGAGGGAACTGTTGTGTGCAAGGGTTTGTGTACAGTTTGTATTTCAAACAATTGCGTAAGTATAAACAAACAATAGTTATTAAACCCAAGGTGAGACGGTGGTCCCGAATACGAGACGACGATCTCGACCCTAAAAGGCGAAAATCCTTATTTACATGAAGAAAATCCCTCCTATCCTAATATGGGGCCTAATAGTCTCTCCTAATGGCTTCTTAGGCTTCATTCATCTTCAAAAAGGAGGTCTTCTGGTCTTTATTATGAGGACGGGCAAGATTTGGGGTCTAGACAAACCCTTGCACACAACAGTTCTCCCTATACCCGGGGGCAAGTGGGATATCCATAGGGAGTGAGTGGCATTGTACGATTTGCCGTAGTGAGGGCCATGAGCCCACCAGTATGGTTGGAAACCACCACTCAAGGTGGTAACCTTCCTCTTTTGGCCCAAAGACTGACTAGACCTTAGTGCCATGCATGGTCTGAAGGCTGGGAGAGTGGGGATCCTATAATGGGGGCACCTTGGGGGCCTGGCCTTGGTGAGGAAATTTAGAACTACCCTGAATACACACTCTTCTGCAGGATACCCCTACCTCGTGATAAAAATGTCTTCCTAACTGTTCACAGATGAGTGAATTGTGTGTACATTTATTTGTTGTATATCATAAACATACAACATAAAAGAAAAATCTCAAAAAATATTTTCACAATAAACACCCTTATCTCGGACAGTCTGCCTTTTAGCTAGCCTGGTTTTAGGTTCTTTGTAAGTTAAGTAGTCATGAAGTCCGACAGAAGAGATAAGGGATGCTAAAACCATTCTTTTGCAATAAACCACTTTTATCTCGAACAGTCTTCATTTTAGCTAGCCTGGTTTCAGGTTCTTTGTAAGCTAAGTAGCCATGTTAACCTATAGAAGAGATAAAGGGAACACAAAATGAATAATAAAAGACAAACAAAATAATGAAATTTAATAAAAAGATTTTGACAAAGTCATATCATTCATATCGCATCATTTCATAAGCAGAAAAACCAAGAGAGAAAATAAATGCATAAGGAAAGTATGCATACGCATCATCTTAATAAATCTCTAAAAAAATGGGTCTTAGGAGCATTTTTTGGGAAAATTGTTGGGCCAAATCCCATGTGGGTATTCGTCACCTGTTCTTCACTTTTTCCTTTTCATTTTGATATGTTGTGCGTCTAAATCGAACATCTTAGTCAAAAGTTATCTTACTTTGAACATTTGTCATCTCTTTTATCATAAAAGGTCCTTTTGTACTAGTGCATGCATAAACACATTCATCTTAGGGGCACTAGATATCCTTATGACAAAGGCGAAAGAGACCCAAGTATGATCGTAACCTTCCAGAAGGAATGGACAAGTGTGCTAAGGTATATGGTGACCTTCGTTATACTTGTCAAATCAATGATGGGGAAGGAACAATTATACCAAAGTGGGTATGGTGCTCCGTGAAGCGTAAGCTTTAAGAATATACCAAAGTCATTGTCTTAAGGTATATCCCATAATAATCGATCATTTCAAAATAAAAACAAAAAAAAAACATTCTTAAATTCATATGCATTCCATAAAGTAGCTAGTATTCTTCATGCCCTTACCTACATACAGAAAAAAGCAAAAATTCCAAACAATATCATACATCATGTTAGAAAATAAAACATGATAATGTTTAGGAAAAACCAAACACCTGCATACATACATCTACCAAACTTCATAACATGCAGTGGACATTCCTCAATACCGTGTAGAAAGGATAGAGCATTTGCATGCCATGCACGGGAAGTAAAAATAAAGAAGAAGAAACACATAGAAATTCTAACCCGCCTGTGGGTTCCTTTAGGCATCTCCGCTTTTAAAAAAATGTACTTTGAAACATTGCATTGAGGAATGTACACTGTTCGGATGAAATAAATAAAATTATTTGTTTTCATCATCTCTTCAACCGTCTATTACATTCATAAACTGCATTCATTCATTCTCACTTTAATAATAATAAGATAACAAAAAGAAAGGATTAATTGATGTGCTTCCCATGAATCGGAATAAGATGAAGAGCAAACCTTTCATCGTCAAGTGCTCTCCAACGGTTGATCCGCCAAAGGAGGATAATAAGCCTCAACCATTGGATATCCAAGTTAATAAGGAAGAGGGGGCAAGGATGTCATTATATTTGTTCATGCCTCGAATTGAATAAAGTTGTACCATTGAGATACACAAAAACATTGCCCATCAATGAGGATATCTCCAACATCGCCGGTATTGGGGGGCACGACTAGAAGTAGAAGAATCTACTCCCCCCAGGAGCTACGAGACAATGATCCCAGGAATAAGGAAAAAAATAATAAGATTGAAGAAGAGAATAATGAAAAGACTTCCCCAACAATATGAAGATGACCCACATGATGAGGAAATATGGATACCGCCCAAACCAAGGGCTCATTAGAAACTCTCAAGGAATAAGGGAACCACCAGATTTTAAAGATAATCCTTTGAAGCTTGACCCTACAAAGGATCAGGCTGCACGGAGAAAAGGGAAGTCACCCCTCTGCACCTCGAATCGATTTTCCCAAACAGAGGGGTTCAAGCATCGAGAGTGTAGACCCCAAATCTTGTCCGGCCTCAAAAGAAGAGTAGAAGACCTACTATTCGAAGATGGACGAAGCCTAAAAAGCAACTAGGAGAGACTATTAGGCCCCATGTTAGAGTCGAAAGGATTTTCTGTACAAAAATAAGGATTTTCACCTTTAGGAGTCGAGACCACCGTCTCGCTTTTCGGGATCGCCGTCTCACTGAATGGAAAAGTCGAGACTGCCATCTCGTTTGGCGAGACGGCCGTCTTGCCACTTGCCAATGGCGAGACCCCCTTCTCGTTTGGCCAGAAGGCCTTCTCGCCACTTGGAAAATCGAGACCGCTGTCTCGCCATTGATTCAAGGCGAGACCGCCGTCCCAAATGGCAAGACCGCCGTCTCGACCTTGCCAGTCGAGACCGCCGTCCTGAATGGCGAGACCTCCGTCTCGACCTTGCCAGTCGAGACCACCGTCTCAACTTGACAAGCGCGAATCCCTATAAATAGTGAGCGCTCCCCCCTTCATTTCACACAGTTCTTCCACTTTCCCTTCTACACTTTCTTCAAATTCTCCTCCTAGAGTCCCTCCGAAGCATTTCCGGAGTTTCTGAGTGTCTAAGAGAGCTTTTTATAGCATTTTTTAGAGCGATTTCAGCGTTGTAAGAGCGAAGGGCTACCAAAGTGCACCCTATTTTTCAAGAGAATTAATCAAAAGCTTGCTCCGGAGGTTTCTTCACTCTCTCCCTCTCTTTTACTGTCATTTTATTTATATTAAATTGTGCAATAGTTATTAGGGCCATGTAGTCATTATTTTAATTCCTCAAATAAAAAGGGTAAAAGCGTCTTTTTGAAAGTTTATCTATAAAATAATTGGCCTATCATAGGGAACCCGAAAGGGGCGTCGTAAGGGAACTTACACTTCCCTTATACGTAACTAACTCCCTTACCTAACTATGGTTTTAACGACCAAAGTTGGTTTTTGAAAAACCAACACCTTTTCTCTCCTTTTTCGATGTTTCCAGTAAAAACATCGGTGCAGACTCCATAAAAACCCTTTCAAACTTGTTCTTAGATCAGCCCGGTTATCGGACGATCTAAGAACACCCTTTCGAAAACCTCGCCTTTAGGTTCAGTCCGGTTATCGGACAACCCAAAGGGGTTGTAACATCACCCATAAAAACGGGAAAAATAGAAAGTTGAAACCATCGCGTCGCTTCGACCGCCTCTTTTCGACGGCAGTGACAGAGAGCTACCCTAGTCATTAGGTGTTCATTTTCTAATCTTAGGGGTTATAAATCCAATGATTATTAGAGATTACTCCTCGGGGCTAGCCCGACCCCGAGCATCTTTAGGGCACATATTTCCCTTTTAATTATAAAGAATGTCATTCTTACTATCTGTTTCTCTTCTTACTATTTATGTCTAAACCTCATAATAACCATGTTTAAGCAAATGTTTTTAAAAGTGCGTCAATATAATCAAACTGTGCCATTAACCAAAATAAAAGCCGAATCCATCACCACTGATTGACTAGAAGCACAAAATAAAGTTTTACCTCGTCATAATAAAGTCGTATTTCACTAATGTTGTGCAAAAAGAAAACAAA
Organism: Sphenostylis stenocarpa; assembly: GCA_963425845.1. Taxonomy (NCBI): domain Eukaryota; kingdom Viridiplantae; phylum Streptophyta; class Magnoliopsida; order Fabales; family Fabaceae; genus Sphenostylis; species Sphenostylis stenocarpa. Next base: position 67,726,800 of record OY731403.1, on the reverse strand, counting down.
AATCAAAAGAAGCCCATAAAAGCTAAAGGCCAAAAAGAAAAGGCAAGATACCCGCTTCGGAGGTTTTTCTTCATATCTCTTCTCTTTTATCGCTTTCCTTTATTGCTTTTCTTTTGTGTGCATTAGTTAGAGCCATGTAGATAGTCATTTAAATACTGCAATAAATAAATAGGGTAGAAGCATAATTTTTATTGTCTTTATTTTTAAGATTATTCCATCATAGGGAACCCGAAAGGGTCGTTGTGGGGTGCTAATACCTTCCCCACACATAACTAAATCCCTTAACCAACTCTGGTTATAATGGCCAAAGTTGGTTTTTTCTTAAACCAATGCCTTCTTTTATTTTCCTTTTCCAATGTTTATGGTAAAAACATTGGTGGCGACTCCAGAATCCTATTACGAAAACCTCGCTCTTAAGGATAGTTCGGTTATCGGACATCCTAAGAGCGATGACAACATTTTTAAAACAAACGTGAGTCATCAAAACCATCGCGTCGCTCCTACCACCTTTTTATAGCAGCAACAAATGGCGACTCTGCTGGGGAAGTCATGAGAGTTGATCCCATTTAGTGATGGAATAATCTAAAAATAGTAGATTTAAAATTATGCCTCTACCCTTTCCATGTTTGTATGACATGTTTTATTTCCATGGCTTTAATAACTGTTGTTTGTTTATTTTTTGCAATTGTTTGAATAAAAACTGCACATAACCCTTGCACACGAAAATCCCTCTATACCCGAAGGCAAGAGTGAATACACAGAGGGAGTGGGTGGTGTTTATGGTCGGCCGTGGTAATGGCCATAGTGCCAGCAAGTCGTTGTCAGAAGCTACCACTAAAGGTGATAACCCTCCTCTCTCAGTCTGCTGGACGTTGACAAGGCACTTGAGCCACACATGGTTTGAGGGTTGAGAGACCGTGGGAACCCTATAATGGGGGCACCTTGGGGACCTAGACCTTGGTGAGGACAGTTAGAACCTACCTTTGCCAATGAACTTTTTTGCAGGAAACCCCTACCTCGTAATTAAACATCATCGCTCTGTTCGCAGATTAGTGAATTGTTTGTGCATTTGTTTTTTGCATTTTGTTTGTCACACTTGCATAGCATAATCATACAACAACAAATAAAAAATAAATAATATAAATAAAATAGCATCTCAAAACCTTATTGTAATAAACAAACTTTATCTCGGACAATCTTCATTTAAGCTAGCCTGGTTTCAGGTTCTTTATAAGCTAAGTAGCCACATTGACCTACATAAGAGATAAAGGGGTAAAAAATAAAACTTAATAAAATGATTTGGACAAAGTCAACCATTCATACCCTCATCATCTTAAGAGTGGTAAAATAAGAGAGAAAATAAATGCATAAGAAAGGTATGCATACAATCTTTCAAGCATAAATTCATTCATTACTAGGATGGATTAGATAACCTTAAGACAAAGGCAAAAGAGTCCCCAAGCACGTTTCTAACCATCCACAAGGAAGGGACAAATGTGCTAAGGTGTGGTAACCTTCGTAATACTTGTCAAATCCGTGAGGGGGAAGGAATCATTACACCAAAGTGGGTATGGTGCCTCGCAAAGCGTAAGCTTTGAGGATGACACCAAAGCCATTTTCTTAAGGCATATCTATCCTACCATAGTAATTCATTTCAAAAATGAAATAAGGGAATGGGACCCCGTTCATGGTAATAACATCAAATTCATAAACATCCATATAGGTAGTTTCATTTTTCTTGAAAAACCAAGCAAAAAAATATATATATACAAAAAATCTCAAACACTATCATGCATCATGTTAGAAAATAAAACATGATAATGTTTAGCAAAAATAAACACCTACATGCATGCACCTAAACATCATACTCATAACATGCTTTTCTGTTTTTAGTTGATGCATGGATCCAATAATAGGCAATTGGGAAAGGTGGACATTCCTCGGTACCGTGTCGAGAGGTTGGAACAATTATGCACGTTAATGCCATCGGAGATTCATTCCGATTTCGAGAGATTTTATGGACAGATCCTTGACCTCTTGAAGATTTGCGTCGACCACGTATTCGTCAGAGTCTTGATCAACTTTTGGAGCTCTAGGCTACATTGCTTTGATTTCCGTAGTTTGGTTTGGTTCCGACCTTAGAGGAGTATGAGCTCATGATCTGATGGCCCAAGTCAGTTGGGGTCTACATTAGCCACAGAGCTTATATTTTGGTGAACAAAGTCACCACCCTTATCCGATTGCCACCTCATCAGTCCGCCCTAATGGGAAAAGGGAGTCTCCAAGGGTGGAAGATTTCACTGCTAAAAGACCATCTATCATCCCTGGCTTATAAGGGATATTGGTTTGCCTTCAAAAATACTCTAGCACTAATTGTGTTTGGGACCTTTTTGTTCCCCTTCCACAACGATATCGTGGATCACGCTGCGATGGATGCCTTCTTCGCCTGGGATGTACATTCGAAGAGTCATGTGCCTGCACTTCTTGCCGACACCTTGCTTTCAGTAGAATTATGTCATCACAAGCAAGGAAAAACACTCAGATACTGTTCTACATTCCTGTATGTCTGGGGCATCACTCATTTATATGCCTCAGGCCACATGGGAGCATTCCTCGATCCTTTGAGGAGCTTCTCAAAGATCCCTCTCCGTCGTCATCATTCCATGGAATGGAAAGCTGAGTTGGAACAATGGAACATAGATCATATATCTTGGGTCTGCCCATGGTTCCAATCCGGCCAGATCCTCATTAGATGTGGAGATTACTCGAGTATACCATTATTGGGCCTTAGGGGTTGCATAGCCTATTCCCCTAAGATAGCTATGAGGCAGCTCATGAGGACCCAAATTGTGCCAGCACGAGAAGAACTCGGGGGACTGTGTTTCTTCTGCAACGCCAACAACTTCAAGGATGTGCATGCCATCCGAAGAGCATGGGAGAAACCAGTCTATATAGGATATGGATGTTGAACATACAAGGATATGAAGCTTATAGATTTTGATGATGATTCAAGAACAAAGGGCTTAGAGAGTTGAAGACTTGTAATCTTATGTAATAACTCTGTTTTTATGTTTTTGAGTCTGTAATATTAGAGTCCAAGATAGTCAGCACATAGACCATCCTTTAAAAGCTCTAAAAACTCATTTTTATCAAAATTACACTGTGATAATCGATTATCACCCTGGATAATTGATTATCACCCTGGATAATTGATTATCACAACAAGAAAATCATTTTCAGGAAATACTCTTTGTGATAATCGATTATCACTCAGGATAATCGATTATCACAGGCAGATAATCGATTATTTGGCCAAATAATCGATTATCCTGGTCCAGTTTTGTTCCCTTCCGAAAATGGCTCTGGAATAATCGATTATCACTCAAGATAATCGATTATTTGCATCTGTTATGTGTTTTGAAATTCAAATTTTGACCAAGTTTCGAAAACCCTATTCCCAATTCTTCTGTTTTCAAAAATCCCCAATTCCCAGGCCCTATTCTCTCTACTTTAGATTCTCTAAGGCTCTCTGCAAATAAACAAACCTTTTTCATACAAAAGTTAAGAGTTGTGACTGCTAGAGAACTTTTTGTAGGGAAGAAAAAGGGGCTTTTGAAACCTATTGTGGGCTAGAAGCGATAAGAATCACTGAGTGGGTTTCTTGGTGGATTGTGTGTTGTGCTGTCTCTAGGGAAAGCTATTCTTCATCCTTTGTGGATTCAAAGCAGGTGTTCATCTCTTGTGTGACTCAAGAGAGGTGTTTTCTTTACCTTATCTTTTAATTTGTAATCTGTTTGTAAACTGTGATTATAGTGACAACGTTAATCCTCTTTTTGAGTGATTAGCAACTGGACGTAGGATCTTTTGATCCGAACCAGTATAAATCAAATGTGTAATCCTCTATCCCTTATCTATTTACTTTAAACAACATTTTAATCGGTGAAATTTGGAAAAATTTTAAAACCCTAATTTTTGTTTAAGAAACCAATTCACCCCCTCTCTTGGTTTTTGTCCATAAACGCAAACATTCCGCTACGCGATTCTAACAAGTGGTATCAGAGGTTGCTTTGATAGTCATTCAAATTTTGAAAATGGTCAGAAAAAATCAAATTTTTGCCGAGGGTGCTTCTATCAATAGACCCCCACTTTTTGCGGGGCAAAATTATCCTTTTTGGAAAGTTAGAATGCAAATATTTTTGGAGTCTGTTGATAGGGGTGTTTGGGATACAATTTTAAACGGTCCTTTTATTCCTAAAATTACTAAAAATGGAGAAGAGGTACCAAAACCATTTTCTAGATGGTCGGCTGAAGAAAATAGAAAAGCCCAATATGATGTTAGGGCTAGAAATATAATTTCATCTGCTTTAACCCTTGATGAGTTTTACAGAATATCCATTTGCAAGAGTGCTCAAGATATGTGGGAAATGCTAAGAGTAACCCACGAAGGTACCGATGACGTTAAAAGAGCAAGAAAGAACTCACTAATTCAAGAATATGAGATGTTCCGGATGCAACAAGGAGAAATGATTTTTGACGTTCAAAAGCGTTTCACACATATTGTGAATCATCTCACCGGGTTAGGTAAGATTTTTTATATTGATGAGTTAAATGTAAAAATTCTTAAATATTAGGATAGGAAATGGCAACCAAAGGTGACGGTCATCACGGAGTCACAAAATCTTGCTACCATGTCTATGGCGGCGCTTTTTGGAAAGCTAAGATAACATTAACTTGAACTTGAAAGACTAAATGAAGAAGAAGGTCAATACCAAAAGAGAACCTTGGCTTCAAAACTGAAATTTCTAAGAGCAAGAACAAGAAGGAGGAAGAAGACTCGGAAAATGACGATGATGAAAATTTGAGTCTCATGATAAAGAAATTTACAAAGTTCATGAAAGCCAAAGGGAAGCAACCCTTCAAAGGTAAGGGAAAGGTAAGAGAAAGTACTTCCTTAAATATTAAATGTTACGGTTGTGGTGAAACTAAAGGCGTTGTAACCACACCAATAAAAACGCGAAAAATGGAAAGTCGGAACCATCGCGTCGCTCTGACCGCCCTCGTTTTGACGGCGGCGACAGATGGCGACTCCATTGGGGAAGCCTAGAGAGTTGATCCCATTTAGTGATGGGCCAGCTAAAAAATAAACCAAGAAAATAACGCTTTTACCCTACCTTGTATTATAACATGTTTTAAATGCTTGGCTTTAATAACTGTTGTCTATTTATACTTACGCAATTGTTTGAAATACAAATTGTACACAAACCCTTGCACACAACAGTTCCCTCTATACCCGGGGGCAAGTGAAAAATCCATAGGGAGTGGGTGGCATGTACGATTCGCTGTAGTGATGGCCTTGTGCCCACCAGTGTGATCGGAAACCACCACTCAAGGTGATAACCTTCCTCTTTTGGCACAAAGACTGACTATGGCCTTAGTGCTAAGCATGGTCGGAAGGCTGGAGAGTGGGGACCCTATAATGGGGGCACCTTGGGGGCCTTCAAACTTGGTGAGAACAGTTAGAACCTACCTTCGCCAATGCACTTTTCTGCAGGAAAACCCTACCTCGTGATTAAAACGAATTCCCGCCTGTTCGTGGATGTTCGAATTGTGTGTGCATCTGTTTGTTGCATTTGTCTGTTGCATAGCATAACCAAACAACAGAAAAAAAATCACAAAAATCAAAAAATCCTTTTGCAATAAACACCCTTATCTCGGACAGTCTGCCTTTTAGCTAGCCTAGTTTCAGGTTCTTTGTAAGCTAAGTAGCCACGCAGTCCGACAGAAGAGATAAAAGGTTATGAATAAACCAGATAAAATAATAATAATAATGAATAAAAGAATTTTGACAAAGTCGTATCATTCATATCGCATCATGTCATAAGTGGAAAAACCAAGAGAAAAAAATAAATGCATAAAGAAAGTATGCATACGAATCATTTTAATAAATCCCTAAAAAAAGGGTCTTAGAAACGTTTTTTGGGAAAATTACTGGGCCAAATCCCCTTTGGGTATTTGTTGGCTGATTCCTCACCTTTTTCCCTTCGTTTTGATATGTTGTGCATCCAAATCGGACATCTCAGTAAAAAGTTATGTCACTTTGAACATCTACCGCCCTTTTGTACTGGTGCATGCATAAATACATTCATTCTAAGGAATATCCATCTCATAAATCATGTGTTTTAAACAATAAAAATATTTTTGCATTCTAGAAAGCGGCTGGTATTCTTCATGTCCTCATCCGCATAAAAAAAAACAAAACAAAAAAACACAAAATCCCAAACACTATCATACATCAAGTTAGAAAATAAAACATGATAATGTTTAGGAAAAAACAAACACTTGCATACATGCATCCACCAAACTTCATCCTCATAACATCATCTAGTAATAGACAATCGAAGAAGTGGACATTCCTCAATACCATGAAAAGAGGATTAGGGCATTCACATGCCATGCACGGGAAGTCAAAAAGAAAATAAATAGAAATTCTAACCTGCCTATGGGTTCATTTAGGCTTCTCCACTTTAAAAAAAATGTACTTCGAAACATTACATTGAGGAATGTACACTGTCTAGATGAAATAAATAAAATTGTTTGTTTTCATCATCTCAACTGTCTATTGCATTCATGAATTGCATTCATTCTCACTTTAATAATAATAAGATAATAAAAAGAAAGGATTAGTCAATGTGTTTTCCACGAATCGAAGTAGGATGAAGAGCAAACCTTTTATTGTCAAGTTATCTCCAACGTTTGATCCGCCTAAGAAGGATAATAAGCCTCAACCGTTGGTCATCTGAGTAAATAAGGAAGAGGGGGCAAGCATGCCGTTACATTTACACGCCTTAAATCGAATAAAGTTGTACCATAGAGATACGCAAAAACACCGCCCATTAGTGAGGATATCTCCAGCATAGCCAACATTGGGGGGCAAGATTAGAAGTAGAAGAATCTACTCCCCCGAGGAGCTACCAGACAATGCTCCCAAGAATAAAGGAAAAATAATAAGGTCAAAGAAAAACATAATCCAAAGGGGTAACTGAGAAGACTTTGGACTCATGACGCTAAGGCAATTCTTTCAATGCTCCGCCAAAAAGACAAACTCACTGTAGGCAATAAGCTGGTTACAAAGATGACATTCGGATCAGCAAGTCATCTGCCCTACTTTGAATGAAAGCGGCTAAAGAGGACCTTTGAAATACCTTTTGCCAACAATATGAAGGTGACCCACATGATGAGGAAATTTGGATGTCACCCAAACCAAGGGCTCATTAGAAACTCTCAAGTAATAAGGGAGCCACCAGATTTTAAAGACAATCATTTGAAGCTTTACCCTACAAAGGATCAAGCTGCACGGAGAAAAGGGAAGTCTCCCCTCCGCACCTTGAATCATATTTTCCCATATAGAGGGGTTCAAGCGTCAAAAGCGACTTTAGTCATTAGGTGTTCTCCTTCTGATTCTTAGGGTTTGTAAATCCAATGACTATTAGATATTACTCCTCGGGGCTAGCCCGACCCCTGAGCATTGTAGGGCACACATTTCCCTATTAATTACAAAGAATGTCATTCTTACTATCTACTTCTCTTCTTGCTATTCATATCTAAACCTCATTAATAACCATGTTTAAACAAATGTTTCAAAAATGCGTCAAAATGCGCCATCGTCAAAATAATCAAACCATCCATCACCACTGATTGACTAGAAACACAAAATAAAGTTTTACCTCGTCATAAATAAAGTCGTGTTTCGCCAATGTTGTGCAAAAAGAAAATAAAACTAAAAAGAATCCCATTAAAGCTAATGGCCAAAAGAAAAGGGCAAGATACCCGGTAGGAAACCCAAACAACCATAAAGGGTAGCCTAGGCAAAAATTAGGGTTACAAAATAAAGTCCGCTAGGTTTCCAAAGCAAGAAAAAAGAAACCTAGACAAAAGTTAGGACAAAACAAAACACAACATCCTAGACTGAGAATCCAAAGGGCGAACTAGGGAAGTCAATCAATCATAGCAAGCGCCATAGAATAAGACGCCATTCGATAAACGAAACATTTGCCTAAACTAGCCTAAAAACTCTAACCAACCTTGGCTAGCCATGCTTACAAAAACCATTTTTTGTCAAAATAAAACAATTCTAAAACACAAGCCTTTGAATTAAATATCCTCTTCTTTCTCTTCTCTTGACCCTTACCACTACGACATTCTAGTAAGTAGTAGGAAAATGTGGAGATAGTAATCAATAGGAGGATTGACATCCCCAAGGAAAGGGAGGGGCACACTGACATGGCAAGTCGCTCTACAATTAACACAATCATTTTTCGGTCATGAAAAAATTGAGACGACAAAATTGGTACAGCCTATCATGTCGATAAAGCACATAACGTCAGAAGCTCATCAGAAGTAAAAGCACATTGGTTAATCCTTTTGAAAAATTAATTGAAATAGTATTATAGGATGCATATCGCCAACATTGCATGCATATGATAGGCTCCTATCTCTCAAAAAAAAGAAGAGAGAAAAAATGACAATAAAAAAATAATGCCTGCTAGGAGATTCTTAAGCAAAAGTTAGGTAGCCCGCTAGATCGAAAACCCGCAAAGGGCGGTCTAGGCAAAAGTTAGGGCATTCATAAAAAAAGGAAAAAGCCCGCTAAGATATCCTAGGAAAGAATTAAGGCAGCCCGCTAGACCGAAAACCCCAAAAAGGGCGGTCTAGGCAAAAGATAGGGCTAAACCAAAAAATGAATAAAAGAGAGGAGCCCTTCATCATAATCATAAAAAGTCCAGCAGGAGAATGCCAGTCAGTTTTCCAGATGCATCAATCAAAAAGAATAGATTGCATTTAGGGCATCCACACACAAGTAGTCGCACAAAACGACTTTGTCAATGTCAAAAATGATAAATAAAAATTACTTCAGACAAATAACAAAAAACGAAAAGCATTCATGCATATAAGGAGACTAGCTCCATGTTTGTGATTGAAAACATGATCACTGAGATTGAGTCTCCAAATAATGCCCTCAAGAAAACGGAGCAAGTCGTCAATCAAGCGACTCAGCAGAATAAGAGCTTATGAAAATCAAGAGCTCCAGCTACCATCCTTCTACCCAGAAAAGAAGGCATAAGAAAGTAATAAGTCTCCAAACATTGCTCTCCCTCAAGAAAGAAGAGCGAGTTGTCATAAGAAGCTTCCAGAAGCCAAAGCTCCAATCATCACCCAATAAAAGAGGGCATAATCATCAGACATCATAAAAGAAAAGCCGACGAAAAGGCTTAGTCATCCCCAAGAGGATCCTTGCCTACTCCAGAGGCAACACAAAAATACTCCTCATGGCTCATCATCGCCATCACATGAGTCACCAAACATACTCACCCAAAGTCTCCTCCATGTTCCCCAATGGAGAATAAAGGGTTCAAGAGCCCATCATCATCAATAGTCAAAAGAGTCCAAACCATTAAGGGCTCAACAAAAAAGGAGAGAAAAGAAGAGAGAAGAAAACTCTTGCATCCCCAGAGGATGTCCAACAGAAAAGGCTGAATAAAAATCCTCAAGTAGATCTCCTAAAAAATCTACAAAAAGGAACCAGAAATTCCCATCCAGTGGAATAAGAGCTTCACAAGTTTAGCCCGCATCAACATCAATCAAGGAGCCAAGACTCCATCCCTAGAAAAGAAAAATCAGATCCCCAGGAAGTCAACTAAATTCCCTGGTGGATCACCAAAGAAAGAAAACTTTATCCCCTGCGGATCCCCAAAAATTAGAAAAAGCCTGCGTGTATAAAAGAAACTAAAAAGTAAAAAGGCTTACGCATTATCCCGAAAAAGCCAAATTTCAAATCGCGATAAAAAAGAGGTAAAACGCGGAAAAAGGCGAAATCAAATAAAAATCCTTGCTCCCTGAGTAGGTCTACTCAGAAAAAGGAAAACAAAGAAGGAATCAGAAATTCCATTCCTCCAACAGAATAAGTGCATCACATCAATTAAGAAGTCGAGACTCCATTCCCCCAAAGGGCTACCAAAATCTGACCCCCGGAAAGTCAACCAATTCCCCGGTGGATCAATAAAAAAGAAAGATCATCTCAGTGAGCCTACTGCAAAGGCAAAACTTCAAGTTCATCCTCAGAATGTCATTTGCCTATGCATAGGCAAGACCTGCCAAGCAAGAGCTAGCATCCCCATAAGGGAATATCAGCCTAGTCAACAAATGTAGCCAAAAGTCTTCACTTCCGATGAAGAAACTGCCTACTCAGAGGCATTACCAGAAACTCAATGGATATCCGCCTACTCGAGAGGCGTCACCAAGATCAACAAATCCCCAGAGGATTCCTGCCTACCTAAGAGGCACTCATCAAAAATCCCCGACAACCAGCAAAGTCGGATGACCACTATCAAAAGGGTCAAAACAAAGAATCCCCAGCAATCAACAAGCTGGATGATTGTCGGAAGAGCCAAAAATTAAAGAATCCCCAGCAACCGACAAGGCTGGATGAACACCAACAAAATCCCTAGCACAGACCGAACGACCAAATCAAAAACAAAGAAAGCACATCTCAACATGGGGCGCATGAGCCACCTGAGCAGTAAGACGCCACCACCACCAGTCCTACACAACGGACTGTACCAGCCTGATGGGGGCTTCATACCCATCCAGTCCAACACACAGCGGACTGAAACTACCAGCCTGATGGGGGGTTCATACCCATCCAGTCCAACACATAGCGGACTGCAACTACCAGCCTGATGGGGGTTTACACCCATCAACCGAAGGATCAGCTACCGTCAGAAGGAGTATCCTGAGGTTCTACCACGTGCCAACCAAAGGGATCGGCTACCGTCAGAAGGAGTATCCTGGAGGTGCACAACACAAACTTTCCCCAGAAGATCAACCGCCACAAGACGGAACATCCGAAGGGTAACCGGGAAAGAGGGTCAACTCCTTTACCTTCCTGTCGTTCTTCTTGGCACAACAGGCCAATAGCCGACTGGTCAATAAAGGGGGGGCAGCTGTAGACCCCTAATCTTGCCCAGCTTCATAATAAAGATCAAAAGACCTTCTATTCGAAGATGGATGAAGCCTAAGAAGCCACTAGGAGAGACTATTAGGCCCCATACTAGGATAGGAGGGATTTTTGGCCCAAAAATAAGGATTTTTGCCTTTTAAGGTCGAGACCACCATCTTGGATTTGAGACCGCCATCTCGTTTGGCGAGATGACCATCTCGACGTTGTCAAACAAGATGGCCCGTCTCGATTTAACAGGCGCGAATCCCTATAAATAGGAGTGTCATTCCCCTCATTTCCCACAGTTCTTCCATTCTCTCTCTAGACTTTTCACCAAATTCTCTTTCTAGAACCCCTCTGGAGAATTTCTGAAGTTTCTGAGAGTTTTCTAGAGTGTTTTAGAGCGTTTTCAAGAGATTCCAGCGCTGTAAAGAGTGAAGGGTTGCCAAAAAGCACCCTATTTTTGCAAAGAATTAATAAAAAGTCCGCTTCGGAGGTTCCTACTCTCTCTCTCTACTTTACTGCTTTAATTTTAATTATGCAATAGAAACTAGAGCCATGTAGTCATAATTTTAAATTCTGCGAAATAAAAGGGTAAAAGCGTATTTTTCACCGGTTTATTTATTTATCCAAAGTAGCTAGCCCATCATAGGGAACCCGAAAGGGGCGTCGTAAGGGAACTAACACTTCCCTTACACGTAACTAACTCCCTTACCCAACTCTGGTTCTAATGACCAAAGTTGGTTTTTCGAAAACCAACGCCTTTTAACTCCTTTTCCGATGTTTTCAGTAAAAACGTCGGTGGCGACTCCAGAAGAACCCTTCAAAAACTAGTTCTTGGTTTAGCCCGATTATCGGACAATCCAAGAACGCCCTTTCGAAAACCTCGCCCCTAGGTTCAGCCCGGTTATCGGACAACCTAAAGGCGTTGTAACCCCACCAATAAAAATGCGAAAAATGGAAAGTCAGAACCATCACGTCGCTCCGACCGCCCTTGTTTTTACGGCGACGACATGCGCCCCTCCCTTTCCTTGGGGATGTCAATCCTCCTATTAATTACTATCTCCACATTTCCCTACTACTTACTAGAATGTCGTAGTGGTAAGGGTCAAGAGAAGAGAAAGAAGAGGATATTTAATTCAAAGGCTTGTGTTTTAGAATTGTTTTATTTTGACAAAAAATGGTTTTTGTAAGCACGACTAGCCAAGGTTGGTTAGAGTGTTTAGGCTAGTTTAAACAACATTTTGTTTATGGAGTGGCGTCTTATTCTATGGCGCTTGCTATGACTGATTGACTTCCCTAGTCTGCCCTTTGGGTTTTTCAGCTTAGGATGTTGTGTTTTGTTTTGTCGTAACTTTTGTCTAGGTTTCTTTTTTCTTGCTTTGGAAACCTAGCGGACTTTATTTTGTAACCCTAATTTTTGCCTAGGCTACCCTTTATTGTTGTTCAGGTTTCCTAGCGGGTTTACCCTAACTTTTGCGTAGCCTCCTTTGTGGGTTTCCTACCGGTATCTTGCCCTCTCTTTTGGCCTTTAGCTTTTATGGGCTTCTTTTGATTTTTGTTTTCTTTTTGCACAACATTGGCGAAACACGACTTTATTTATGACGAGGTAAAACTTTAATTTGTGTTTCTAGTCAATCGGTGGTGATGAGTGGTTTGATTATTTTGACGATGGCGCATTTTGACGCATTTTTGAAATGTTTGTTTAAACATGGTTATTAATGAGGTTTAGATATGAATAGTAGGAAGAGAAGCGAGATAATAAGAATGACATTCTTTGTAATTAATAGGGAAATATGTGCCCTACAATGCTCGGGGGTCGGGCTAGCCCCGAGGAGTAATCTCTAATAGTCATTGGATTTACAAACCCTAAGAATCAAAAGGAGAACACCTAATGACTAAAGTCGCTTTTGACGCTTGAACCCCTCTATTTTGGAAAATTTGATTCAAGGTGTGGAGGGGAGACTTCCCTTTTCTCCGTGCAGCTTGATCCTTTGTAGGTTAATGCTTTAAAGGATTGTCTTTAAAATTTGGTGGCTCCCTTATTCCTTGAGAGTTTCAAATGAGCCCTTGGTTTGGGCGGCATGCATATTTCCTCACCATGTGGGTCACCTTCATATTGTTGGGGAAGTATTTTCATATTGGCAAAAGATATTTCAAAGGTCCTTTTCAGTCGCATCCATTCAAGGTAGGGCAAACGACTTGCCGATCCGAATGTCGTTTTTAGCTCGAACTATGACCAGCTTGTCGCCTACCATGAGTTTGTCTCTTTGGCGGAGCGTTGAAAGAATTGCCTTAGCATCGTGAATCCAAAGTCTATTCAGTTTCCTCTTTGGATTATGTTTTTCTTCGATCTTTTTATTTTTTCTTTATTTGTAGGAGCGTCATCTTACAACTCCTTGGGGGAATAAATTCTTTCATTTCTAATTTTGCCCCCAATGCCGGCTATACTGGTGATATCCTCATTAATGGGCGGTGTTTTTGCGCATCTCCACGGTACCACCTTATTCGATTTGAGGCGTGAACAAAATGTAATGGCATCTTTGCCCCCACTTCCTTATTAATTTGGATACCCAATGGTTAGGGCTTATTATCCTCCTTAGGCGGATCAGCCATTGGAGAGAACTTGACGATGAAAGCTTTGCCCTTCACCTTATTCCGATTCATGGAAAGCACATCAACTAATCCTTTCTTTTTATTATCTTATTATTATTAAAGTGAGAATGAATGAATGCAATTTATGAATGCAATAAGCGGTTGAAGAGATTATGAAAACAAACAATTTTATTTATTTCATCCAGACAATGTACATTTCTCAATGCAATGAAGTACATTTTAAAAAAAAGAGAGCAGAGAAGCCTAAATGAACCCATAGGCGGGTTAAAATTTCTATTTAATTTATTTTTGACTTCCCGTGCATGGCATGTGAATGTCCTAATCCTTTTTTCATGGTATTGAGGAATGTCCACTTTCTTCGACTGTCTATTGTTAGATGCATGTTATGAGGATGAAGTTTGGTGGATGCATGTATGCAAGTGTTTATTTTTTTCCTAAACATTATCATGTTTTATTTTCTAACATGATGTATGATAGTTTTTGGGATTTTATGTTTTTTTGTATGCGGATGAGGGCATGAAGAATACCAGCTGCTTGTTGAACATTCAAGGACTTGATGTTGCACTTAATGGACATGAAGATTGTTGATTTTGATGATGATTTAAGAACTCAAAGACTTAGAGTGTTGAAGACTTGTTTTGTATTGTAATAACTCTATTTCAATTAGATTGAGTCTGTAATATTAGTGTTTAAGATAGCAGGTACATAGTCTGCACCTTAGAAGCTTCAAAAAGCTCAAATTTATCATCCAGGCTCGGCTTTAATCGATTAAATAGGGAAATAATCGATTAAAATAGTGAGAAAAACCATTTTCTGTATCTGCTCACTGGTTTAATCGATTAAAACTCCTGTTAATCGATTAACAGGCGGTTTAATCGATTAAAACCCCTTTTAATAGATTAAAACAATGAGTTTCAGGGTTCTGTTAATTTTGGCTCTGTAATAATCGATTAACTCTTGATTTAATCGATTATTTCAGTCAGATTTCAAATTTTAACTTCAAATCAATCCTATTTTCGAAAACCCTTTTCCCAAGAACCCTAATTCCGAAATTCCCAATTCCCAAACCCTAATTTCTCTACTTAAGCTTCTCTATGGCACTCAGAAAAGAAGAACAACCTTTTTCATACAAAAGTTAAGTGTTGTAGTGCCAGAGAACTATTTGTTGCAAGAAAAAGGGGCTTTTGGAACCTGGTGTGGGCTAGAAGCGATAAGAATCACTAAGTGGAGTTCTTAGTGGATTGTGTGTTGTGCCGTCTCTAGGGAAAGCTGTTCATCATCTCTTGTGGATTTCAAGAGAGGTGTTTTCTTATCTTTATCTTTATCTTTTCAATTGTAATTTTCTTGTAACAACTTGATTATAGTGACAACGTTAATCCTCTGTTTGAGTGATTAGCAACTGGACGTAGTGTCTTTTGATCCGAACCAGTATAAATCTCTTGTGTAAGATTCTCTTCTCCTATCTATTTACATTTACACAGTTTTTAATCGGTAAAATTTGGGGAAAATTTTGAAAACCTAATTTTTATTAAGAAACCAATTCACCCCCCCTCTTGGTTTTTGTCCGACCACGCGAACATTCTGCTGTGCGATTCTAACAAGTGGTATCAGAGCTTGCTTTGATAGTCATTCAAATTTTCGAAAATGGCCAGACAAAATCAAACTTTTGCCGAAGGTGCGTCTATAAACAGACCCCCACTTTTTGCGGGTCAAAATTATCCTTTTTGGAAGGTACGAATGCAAATATTTTTAGAGTCTATTGATAAAGGCGTTTGGGACACTATTTTAAACGGTCCATTTGTTCCTAAAGTTACAGAGAACGGTGTTGACGTTCTTAAACTTTTTTCTAGATGGACTGCAGAAGAAAACAGAAAAGCACAATTTGACGTTAGGGCTAGAAATATAATTTCATCTGCTCTAACCCTTGACGAGTTTTACAGGATTTCTGTTTGTAAAAGTGCCCAAGAAATGTGGGAAATGCTTAGAGTGACCCACGAAGGTACTGACGACGTCAAGAGAGCACGTAAAAACTCCCTAATCCAAGAATACGAGATGTTCCGGATGCAACAAGGAGGAACGATATTTGACGTTCAAAAGCGTTTCACCCATATTGTGAATCATCTCACCGGATTAGGTAAAGTATTTGACGTTGATGAATTAAATGTTAAAATTTTGAAATCTTTGGATAAGAAGTGGCAACCTAAGGTGACGGCCATCTCGGAGTCACAAAATCTTTCCACAATGTCAATGGCGGCGCTATTCGGAAAACTAAGAGAGCATGAGCTTGAGCTTGGTAGGCTAAATGATGAAGAAAGACAATTTCAAAAGAAAAATCTAGCCTTCAAAACCGAAATCTCCAAAGGTAAAAATAAAAGGGAAGAAGAAGATCAAAATTTTCTTTTAAAGCCTTGTAATAACCTGTTTTATCTGTCATACTAACAAACACATTAAACATACCAGATAATATTAAAAACAATAATATTAGGCTTTAAATATTTCTCCCCGTATTTTGATTATAATAAAAATTTGAAAGCATGCTTCAATAACAATCATAAGGGCTCCCCCTCAAAATATGCATAACTTGGAGATAAATCCCCCTTAATCAAAGCAATAAAAGAACATCACATTTTATTTCAGAAATAAGCATTCATTACAATATAAGAAGGGAAAAAAAAATAACAATCAAATTTAAAATTCTTCACTATCATCACTATGAAAGTGTGCATCAAATCTATTTTCTAAATGGCACACTTTATCATCTACATCAGATATACGACGAATTATTTCCTCATGTCGTACTCCAGAAAGAGTGAAGAATGTCTGCATCCTCTGATTCATATCAGACAACATGTCTTCCATGGATTGTCGAGTTTCATGATGAGTAGAGGAAGTCCCAACACTTTGGATTTGATCAAAGGGAAGCTCAGCAGCAGGAGGCATATCTTCATCAGAATCTTCATTATTGTCACCTTGGTTTGGAACGTCATCCTTGTGAACATAAATATCGTTGACACGCACCATTTGTAGTTGGATCAATGTGCTGTCAAGCATACGATTCAAGTTATTTGTTCGCACTGTTTGTTCACCTTCGACATTTACTCCTTTGTATTCAAGGATGCGAGAGACAAGGAGAGCATATGGAATTTTGAAGGTGGGATGGCGTTTGGCTTTTAACATAGTCATGGTGACAAGAACGCCCCAATCTAAAGGCTCATTATTCATTATGGCATGAATAATACGAAGATCAATTGAAGAACATTGAGCATGATTCGTAGCCCGGGGACATAGGATCCAGACAAGTAAATGTACAATCATGCGTTCCTCCTTCTTCAAAGGTCTAGCTAGAAGGAGACGCCCAATCTCCATGGAGGGGTTTCGCAGAAAAGAACGGTACGCCATGATCCTGTCAAAATCATCTAACTCACCATACACGTTAATAGCATCTTCTCTAATAGGAAAGTGGGCAACGTTTTCCCAAATATCATCATCAAGAATAATTGTGACACCCTTTACTCGAGAGGTAGCAATTTGATCTCTAAATTTGAACCTAGAGTAAAATACCCTAACTAAGTCAGGATAATACGTACCTTGCATTTGGATGAAAGGGAGAACTCCTTGAATTTCAAGGAGATTAGGAAAGTTGAATCCCCTATTGATGAACTACTCACCAATAAGGAACTTAGGAGAAATAATACCACGTTCCTTCCAATAAGACAAAAATTCTTTTCGGCCTTCTGCATCAGAGATCCATCCTTCTATAGAATTAGGACGGGGATGAGATGAGGGTGCAGATCTTCTTCTAGTGGGGATTTTTGCACGAGAAGATGAGGCCATTGAAGGATTAGAAAAGTAACAAGAAGATTTAAGAGGACAAGTTAAGTGAGAAGAAGGAAAGATTGATAGAATGAGGCAAGAAAGCTTGATTTCAAGAGATAGAAGTGAGTAGAAGTGAAATGGAGGTCCCTATTTATAGCCAAGCATCTCCAACGGTCATATGAAAGTGAATAAGGGTCAAAAGAGTCGTTGGCAACGACTAGGAATCCAAACTAGCCAGGTTTAATCGATTAAAACTCAAATTAATCGATTAAACCACTTCCAGACCCATTTAATCGATTAATTTGAGCTGTTAATCCATTAACACAGAGTTTAATCGATTAATGGGCGAATTAATCGATTAATCCAGAGAGAAATGTCATGTTTTGGGTGTTTTGGATGCAAATAATCAATTATTACTCCAATTAATCAATTATTCCAGAGAGATCATCAAATATTTGTTGTTTATGCACATGATAATCTATGAACATCCTACATAATGAATTATAACATTATAACCATCCAAAAAGTGTCTAATTAAGCAGAATTTAAGCTATTTCTAATATCCCTAAGTCTCTTCTAAGATCATAGAATCTATCCTTGGGTTGAGGCTTAGTAAATATATCTGCTAATTAATGCTTTGTATCAACGTACTCTATTTTACAGTTTCCTTTATTGATGTGATCTCTTAAGAAATGATGTCTAATTTCTATATGCTTAGTCCTAGAGTGCATTACTGGATTCTTAGTAAGATTGAATGCAATCGTATTATCACACATCAAAGGTATGTCATTTAGAAATATACTATAATCTTCTAGCTGTTGTTTCATCCACAGAATTTGAGCACAACAATTACCAGCTACAATATATTCAGCTTCAGTGGTAGATAAAGCAACACATGCCTGTTTCTTAGAATTCCAAGATACTAAGGATGAACCTAACAAATGACATGTCCCACTAGTACTTTTTCTATCAAATTTGCATCCACCATAATCAGCATCAGAATATCCTATTAAACTAGTACAAGCATCAGATGGATACCATAAACCAAACCAGTAGTTCCTTTTAAATATTTTAAAATATGTTTTACTGCAAT
Organism: Sphenostylis stenocarpa; assembly: GCA_963425845.1. Lineage (NCBI taxonomy): Eukaryota > Viridiplantae > Streptophyta > Magnoliopsida > Fabales > Fabaceae > Sphenostylis > Sphenostylis stenocarpa. The sequence goes on along the minus strand of OY731403.1, from coordinate 67,708,279 downwards.
TAGGTGAGATTCTTTTGGACAAGCCTGAAATCTAGCACACACACAGACAGAATGCATAATATCAGGTCTACTAGCAGTTAAGTATAATAGTGAACCTATCATACCTCTATACATAGATTGATTAACTTCCAAACCTGATTCATCCTTGTCTAGATAGCATGAAGTTCCCATGGGTGTGTTAGCTTCCTTTGAGGTGTCCATTCCAAACTTTTTAAGGATCTCTTTGCAGTATTTGGTTTGAGAGATGAAAATGCCATCTTTAAGTTGCTTGATTTGTAGTCCAAGGAAGAATGTCAATTCTCCCATCATAGACATTTCAAATTCTCCCTGCATTATCTTAGCAAATTCTACACACAACGAATTATCAGTTGATCCAAAAATAATATCATCAACATATACCTGGACCAATAAGATATGTTCTTTAACTTTCTTTATAAACAGAGTAGAATCAATTTTTCCTCTAGAAAAATCATTTGAAGTTAGGAAACTACTTAGCCTTTCATACCAAGATCTAGGAGCTTGTTTCAACCCATATAATGCTTTCTTTAATTTAAAAATATGATTAGGATAACTAAAATCTTCGAATCCAGGGGGTTGCTCCACATAAACTTCTTCTTTAATAAAACCATTCAAAAATGCACTCTTAACATCCATTTGATATAATTTAAATTTCATCAAAGATGCATAAGCAAGAAGTAGGCGTATAGCCTCTAACCTGGCAACAGGAGCATAAGTTTCATCATAATCTATACCTTCCTCCTGACAATAGCCTTTGGCAACAAGTCTGGCTTTATTCTTTGTTATGTTTCCATCTTCATCAAGTTTATTTCTAAACACCCATTTGGTTCCAATAACATGATGTGATTCTTCCCTTGGGATTAATTCCCAGACTTGATTCCTTTCAAATTGGTTAAATTCCTCTTGCATAGCTATGCACCATTGATCATCTTTAAGCGCTTCCTCAACATTTTTGGGTTCTATCTGTGACACAAAAGCTAAAGACATGCAGAAGTTAGTCATATTTCTAGTTCTTACCCCTTTTGAGATATCACCAATGATATTGTCCATTGAGAGTCCTCTTGGTGATTGCCATTCTTTTGCTAATTCAGGTGTTTGAGAAGGCTCATTTTCTTCCAAATATAATTCATCAAGAGCCTCTCTTATATACTCATCATCACCTACAAGTTCTTTATTTGACTCAAGAGGATTTCCCCCAAGGTCTACAATCTCATCAAAAAGTAACATGAATAGATTCTTCAATATTTAAGGTTCTTCTATTAAACACCCTGTAAGCCTTGCTAGTTAATGAATAACCTAAGAAAATGCCCTCATCAGCTTTTGCGTCAAATTTTCCTAAGTTGTCCTTTCCATTATTTAACACAAAGCACTTACATCCAAATATTTTTAAATGAGCAACATTAGGCTTTCTACCATTTAACAATTCATAGGGAGTTGATTTTATAATTGACCTAATTAATGAGCATTCTATTCAAAACATAACAAGCAGTACTAACCGCATCAGCCCAAAAATATTTAGGAACATTAGATTCATTTAACATTGTTCTAGCAAGTTCCTCTAATGACCTATTTTTCCTTTCAACTACACCATTTTGTTGGGGAGTCCTAGGAGCAGAAAAGTTATGTAATATTACATTTTCTTCACAATAACTTTCAAACTTTTCATTCTGAAACTCTCCACCATGGTCACTTCTTAAAACTTTAATTCTTAAGTCTTTCTCATTTTGAATTTGTTTTGCAAATTTTCTAAAGACCTTAAAGGCTTCACTTTTCATAGTTAGGAAAAATGTCCAAGTATATCTAGAGTAATCATCAACAATCACAAGGCCATAATAATTTCCACCAAAGCTTTTTATCCTAGAAGGTCCAAATAAATCTAAATGTAATAATTCTAGGGGTTTTGAAGTGGAAATGAAATTCTTTGATTTAAATGATGATTTTACTTGTTTACCTTTTTTACATGCATCACACAATCTATCTTTTTCAAATTTTAACATAGGCAAACCAATAACTAAGTCTTTTGAAATCAATTTGTTCAAATGATGCATATTTATATGAGCCGCTCTCTTATGCCATAACCAAGGGTTCTCTTCCTTAGCAACTAAACATGTTATGCTAGAATCATGTAAACAATCCAAATCAATCAAGTATATGTTGTTATGCCTAATGCCTTTTAATTCTACATTTTCGGAACCTATCAAATGTATGGTGCAAAATTTACTTTCAAAGATTACCTTAAATCCTTTGTCACATAGTTGACTTATGCTAAGGAGATTATGCTTTAGTCCATCAACGAGAAGCACATCCTTAATCTCCAATGTGTTTGCACCACCTATATTTCCAATTCCAAGGATTTTCCCTTTGTTGTTGTCCCCATAAGTTACATATCCTTGTTCTTTAGCTTTGAAACTCACAAATTTCGTTTTATCACCGATCATATGCTTTGAGCATCCACTGTCAAGATACCACATAGACTTCTTTGATTTGGAAGTTTCCTACAAAACAAGAACATAGTAAACTTAGGTCCCCATAACTTTTGGGTCCTTGGGGTTAGAGACAAACAAAATTATTTAACAATAGGAACCCAAATGTATTTACCTTTAGGAACACCAAAATGTTTAATTTTACATTTATTTGAAGTGTGACCTTGTTTCATACAGTAAAAACATGCATTAGATGTAGCTTTAGAATATGATGAATTTTTAACCATAGATGTTCTAGTTCCTTTTTCTACCCATACTCTTTTATTTTTCCTTTTAGGCTTTTTACAAGGAACTTGATAATTTACACTATTTTGAGCAAAAACAGTTTTATCCTTCTTAAAATCACTTATTTCCTTTTCGGCTTTATCAAGTAGATGATTAAGAATATCAATGTCATATTCATACTCTTTACAAGTTTCACATGCTAAGTTCTTATCATCATCCTCATCTAAACATACAATTTTCGTTTCTAAGGATTCCTTTTCTTCTAAACATGTGATTTTCGTTTTTAAAGAGTCAATTTCCTTTTCGGATCTACTTAAACTCTTCTTCACAACTTTATATTCATTTTTCAAATTCTTAAAGGCACTAAATAATTCATTATATGCATTTTGCAGTTCATCATAGTTATTATCATCATCACTAGAAGATGAATCGGAATCACTTACCTCAAAGTCGGAAGATATGTTGTCATTTGCCATTAAGCAAATATTTGCTTCTACTTCCGAGTCACTTGATTCCGAACTTGAATCATTGTTGTCCCAAGCAATATAAGCTTTCTTCTTGAAGAACTTTTTGCTTTTGTTTTCTTCGTTCTTCTTATTTGGACATTCGGTCTTTACATGTCCTGCTTCACCACAACCATAACATTTTATATTTACGGAAGTAGTTTCTCTTACCTTTCCCTTACCTTTGAATGGATGTCTTCCTTTAGCTTTCATGAATTTGGTGAACTTCTTTATCATAAGACTCAATTCTTCTTCTTCGTTCTCCGAGTCTACTTCTTCCTTTTTATTTTTACCTTTGGAAATTTCGGTTTTGAAGGCTAAGTTCTTCTTTTGATATTGTCCTTCTTCTTCATTTAGCCTTCCAAGTTCTAGCTCATGCTCTCTAAGCTTTCCAAAGAGCGCCGCCATAGACATTGTGGAAAGGTTTTATGACTCAGAGATGGTCGTCACCTTCGGTTGCCATTTCCTATCCAAAGATTTTAAGATTTTAACATTTAATTCATCAACGTCAAAAATTTTACCTAATCCGGTGAGATGGTTCACAATATGAGTGAAACGCTTTTGAACGTCAAATATCGTTTCGCCTTGTTGCATCCGGAACATCTCATATTCTTGGATTAGAGAATTTTTCCGTGCTCTCTTAACATCGTCGGTACCTTCGTGGGTCACTCTTAGCATTTCCCACATCTCCTGAGGACTTTTACAAATAGAAATCTTGTAAAACTCGTCAAGGGTTAAAGCAGATGAAATTATATTTCTAGCCCTAACGTCAAATTGTGCTTTTCTGTTTTCTTCTGTTGTCCATCTAGAAAAAGGTTTGGGAACGTCAACACCGTTCTCAGTAACTTTAGGAATATAAGGACCGTTTAAAATAGCGTCCCAAACGCCTCTATCAACAGACTCTAAAAAGATTTGCATTCTTACTTTCCAGAAGGGATAATTTTGACCCGCAAAAAGTGAGGGTCTGTTGATAGACGCACCTTCAGCAAAAGTTTGATTTTGTCCGGCCATTTTCAAAAAGTTTGAATGACTATCAAAGAAAGCTCTGATACCACTTGTTAGAATCGCGTAGCGGAATGTTCGCGTGGTCGGACAAAAACCAAGAGGGGGGGGGGTGAATTGGTTTCTTAATAAAAATTAGGTTTTCAAAATTTTCCCCAAATTTTACCGATTAAAAACTATGTAAATGTAAATAGAGATAGAGATAGAGTCTTACACAGGAGATTTATACTGGTTCGGATCAAAAGACCCTACGTCCAGTTGCTAATCACTCAAACAGAGGATTAACGCTGTCAGTATAATCAAAGTTGTTACAAACAGATTACAATGGAAAAGATAAAGTAAAGAAAACACCTCTCTTGAAATCCACAAGAGATGAAGAACAACTTTCCCTAGAGACAGCACAGCACATAATCCACTAAGAACTCCACTTAGTGATTCTTATCGCTTCTAGCCCACACCAGGTTCCAAAAGCCCCTTATTCTTGCAACAAACAGTTTTCTGGCACTCACAACACTTAACTTTTGTATGAAAAAGGTTGTTCTTATTTTCTGAGTGCCATAGAGAAGCTTAAGTAGAGAAATTAGGGTTTGGGAATTGGGATTTTCGAAACTAGGAGTCTTGGAAATAGGGTTTTCGAAAATAGGGTTGATTTGAAGTTAAAAATCAAAATCTGACTGAAATAATCGATTAAATGAAGTGTTAATCGATTATTACAAAGCCAAAATCAACAGAACCCCAAAACTTTCTGTTTTAATCGATTAAAAGACCTGTTAATCGATTAACAGGTGTGTTAATCGATTAAACCAGTGAGCAGATACAGAAAATGATTTTTCCTACTGTTTTAATCGATTATTTCACCATTTAATCGATTAAAGCCGAGGCACTTTGATAAAATTGAGCTTTTTGAAGCTTCTAAGGTGCAGACTATGTACCGGCTATCTCAAACTCTAATATTACAGACTCAGTCTAATCAAAACAGAGTTATTACACTATAAAACAAGTCTTCAACTCTCTACATTCTTGTGTTCTTGAATCAACATCAAAATCAACAAGCTTCATGTCCATCAAGTGTAACACCAAGTCCTTGAATGTTCAACAGAGGAAGCTCTTAAAGATGATCAATGGTGCATAGCAATGCAAGAAGAACTTAATCAATTTGAAAGAAATCAAGTCTGGGAATTAATTCCAAGAGAAGAACCTCATCAAGTGATTAGAACAAAATGGGTATTTAGAAACAAACTTGATGAAGAAGGATATATAAAAAAGAACAAAGCCAGACTTGTTGCCAAAGGTTACTGTCAAGAGGAAGGTATTGATTATGATGAAACTTATTGCCAGGTTAGAGGCTATACGCCTACTTCTTGCTTATGCTTCATTGATGAAATTTAAACTTTATGAAATGGATGTTAAAAGTGCATTTTTGAATGGGTTTATCAAAGAGGAAGTATATGTGGAACAACCCCCTGGATTTGAAGATTTTAAATATCCCAATCACATTTTTAAATTGAAAAAGTGTTATATGGTTTGAAACAAGCTCCTAGGTCTTGGTATGAAAGATTAAGTAGTTTTCTAATTTCAAATGAGTTTTCTAGAGGAAAAATTGATTCCACCCTGTTTATTAAGAAAGTTAAGGAACATATTCTATTAGTTCAAGTATATGTTGATGATATTATCTTTGGATCAACTGCTAATTCTTTGTGTGAAGGATTTGCTAAAAGATAATGTAGGGTGAATTTGAAATGTTAATGATGGGAGAATTAACATTCTTTCTTGGACTTCAAATTAAACAACTTAAAGATGGAATTTTTGTGTCTCAAACCAAATACTACAAAGATATTCTCAAGAAAATTGGAATGGACACTTCAAAGGAAGCTAACACACCCATGGGAACATCATGCTATTTAGACAAGGATGAATCAGGTTTGGAAATTAATCAATCTATGTATAGAGGTATGATAGGTTCACTATTATACCTAACTGCAAGTAGACCTGATATTATGCATTCTGTTTGTGTGTGTGCTAGATTTCAAGCATGTCCAAAAGAATCTCATTTAACTACAGTAAAATGAATCTTAAAATATTTAAAAGCAACTACAGGATTTGGATTATGGTATCCATCTGAAGCTTCTCCTAGTTTAATAGGATATTCTGATGCTAATTATGGTGGATGTAAGATTGATAGAAAGAGTACTAGTGGAACATGTCATATGTTAGGATCATCTTTAGTGTCTTGGCATTCTAAGAAACAAGCATGTGTTGCTTTATCTACAACTGAAGCTGAATATATTGCAGCTAGTAATTGTTGTGCTCAAATTTTGTGGATGAAACAACAACTAGAAGACTATAGTATCTTTCTAAATAATATTCCGTTAATGTGTGATAATACAAGTGCTATCAATCTCACAAAGAATCCTGTTATGCATTCCAGAACTAAACATATTGAGATTAGGCATTGTCGCTGCCGTCAAAACGAGGGCGGTCGGAGCGACGCGATGGTTTCGACTTCCTTTGATTTTCGCGTTTTTTATTGGTGGTTACAACGCCTTTAGGTTGTCCGATAACCGGGCTGAACCTAGGGGCGAGGTTTTTGAAAGGGTGCTCTTGGATTGTCCAATAACCGGGCTAATCCAAGAGCTAGTTTTTGAGGGTTCTCTGGAGTCGCCACCGATGTTTTTACCGAAAACATTGGAAAAGGAGTTTAAAAGGCGTTGGTTTTCGAAAAACCAACTTTTGTCATTAAAACCAGAGTTGGGTAAGGGAGTTAGTTACGTGTAAAGGAAGTGTTAGTTCCTTTACGACGCCCCTTTCGGGTTCCCTATGATAGGACAACTATTCTGTTAATAAATAAACCAGAAAAATACGCTTTTGCCCTTTTATTCTGCGGAATTTAAAGATTACGACTACATGGTCCTAATGTCTTTTGCGTAATTTAAACAATGCTGTAAAAGATAGAGAGAGAAAGTAGGAACCTCTGAAGCTAGCTTTCTATTAATTCTTTTAAAATAGGGTGCTTTGCGGCAACCCTTCACTCTACACGGCGTCGGATACCTCTCAAAACGCTCTCAAAAACACTCTAAAGACACTCAGAAGCTCCGGAAATGCGTCGGAGGGATTCTAGAGAGAGAAACTATTGATGTGACTAGAGAGAGAGTGAGAAAGCTGTGAGAAATGAGGGGAAGGGAGGCCCTATTTATAGGGATTCGCGCCTGTCAGGTCGAGATGGCCGTCTCGACATTCCAGACGGCCGTCTCGACTTGCAGGAATGGCGAGACGGCGGTCTCGCCACTTGTGGAAGGCGAGACTGCGGTCTCGAATCCGAGACGGCGGTCTCGACCCCAAAAGGCGAAAATCCTTATTTTTGTGCCAAAAATCCCTCCTATCCTAGTATGGGGCCTAATAGTCTCTCCTAGTTGCTTCTTAGGCTTCGTCCATCTTCGAAAAGGAGGTCTTCTGATCTTTATTGTGAGACCGGGAAAGATTTGGGGTCTACAGCTGCCCCCCCTTTACCTGACTAGTCAGTTGTTGGCTTGTTGTGCCAGACAGATCGACAGGAAGGTAAAGGAGTTGACCCTCTTGCCCGATTACCCTTCGGATGTTCCGTCTTGCGACGGTTGATCTTCTGGGGAAAACTTGTGTTCGTGCACTTCCGGGATACTCCTTCTGACGGTAGCCGATCCCTTCAGTGAACACGTGGTAGAACCTCAGGATACTCCTTTTGACGGTAGCCGATCCTTCGGTTGATGGGTATGAACCCCCCATCAGGATGGTAGTTGCAGTCTGCTGTGTGTCGAACTGGATGGGTATGAACCCCCCATCAGGCTGGTGGTTGCGACTTACTGATCCGGCTCGAGCGTAGATCAGGCGCACCACGTGCGCAGGTTGATAGGTATGAACCCCCTATCAGGCTGGTACAGTCCACTGCGTAGGACTGGTGGTAGTGGCGGCTTACTGTTCAGGTGGCCCATGCGCCGATTGTTTGAGATGTATTTTTTTTTGGTTTTCTTTAGAGATGTTGTCGTTCGGTCTGCGTCGGGGATTTTGTGGGTGTTCATTCAGCTTGCTTTGTTTGCTGGGGATTCTTTGATTTTGATCTTTTGTGGTGATCACCTAACTCTTGCTGGCTGGTCGGGCAATTTTTGTTTGTTTGTTCGACTCTGCCTTGTTTGTCGAAACTTTTTTGGTTGAGGTGATGGCTTGTCTTAATCCTGCCTTTTTCTCGCGGTTTTATCTCTTTTTTCTCGCAATTTAGGATTTTGGCTTTTTTCTTGAGCGTATGTCTTTTTACTCTTAGTTAGTTTTTTGTTACGCTAACTTTTGGAAATGATGGCAAAAATTGTATGAAATAAAATTTTTATTCATAAAAATTTTATTACAACCGCCTATTTTTACAAGTACTGTCCCTAAGGGCTATCTTCTGGAGACGATCCAGGGTAGGGGAATTGCTGGTACAGATGTTCCCGGAATTCTGCTTGTTCGCGGGCTTCATCACGGTATTCTTGCTGGAAGGTTGTCCAGTCTTGCCGCATTTCCTGCTGGTATTGGTATATCGTCTCCAACCGGGTGTCGAAGGCTTCCTGCCTTAGGGACATCTGCTCTTGCCGCGTCGACATCTGATCAAATTGCTGGCGAAGATCGTTGATGTTGCGGTTCAGGCCAGCAAAGTCGTCCGTGTACTGCGGGAATTGTTGGTGCTGATGTGCCTGCTAGAAGTCGGGAGGCGTGGGAAGATCGTGCATCGCCACGATGTCCTAGAGGTCCAGCGCGAAGTCCAGGGAGGGATGAAGGACCAACTGGGTCCCTCGGCGCATCAGCATCCCCATGCTGACCAGGATCGATCCGTTGATGGACTCGGATCGGAGGCTAGGGGCCAGTTCTTCTCGGCCAACGCACCCCCATTTGTCTGCCAGGGGGGTGATAAAAGGAGCCACGAGGACGGCTCCCACTGGTCTGCTCCCGAAGTCCTTAAGGGCCCTCAGGAAGAAATAGCTAGGGTTACAGCGCCACCTCTGGCTCATGCAATAAAGTACAAAGAGGTCTGGGAGGGTTACCTTACCCTGACTCTCCTTCCTCCCGTGGACAGTCCTAGCCAGCAGCTTGTGGCAAATGCGGAGGGCTGGAAGGAGCGCAGAACCCTTCATCAGCGTGGGTAGCGTAGGTGCCCTGGTGAGCTCCTGCCACATCTCGGCGGCGGTGAGGCTGGCGGGGCGGCTGCAGATGGCCTCCCGGTATCCCTGAGTGAGCACGTCCTCGGGTCGGACGAATCCAATGCTCACATTGAATTCGTCGAGGGTAGTAGTCCGGTATTCCCCACCCATAAAGTAATTCACCATCTTGGTGGGTGGTAGGCCCGGGACCATGGAGGGAGCCTCAGCATAGGAGATGGAGGCCAAGAACTCCAGTACCGCTTGAGGGTATACGTGGGTAGGTGGAGGATGCAGCAAGAATCCCCACCCGATGCTGTCTATGTGGGTCCAGACATCATCCTCCCACCCGAACTCGGTGAGGATGCCGAAGTCCAGTCTGAACATCGGGTGCCACGAGTAATCCCGGATGTGCTCGAGGCGAGCCTGGTGCTGCGGCGACAACTGAGTGGGGTCTTGAGAGGCTGGTGCCGAAGAACTGCTGGCACCGGCAGTGCCTCTTCTTTTCTTGGAGGGGTTTCCACAGAACATATTGGTCAGGAGATGCTTGGAAGTGGTAGATCTAAGAGTTGGAGGGTTCTGGAGTGCAGAGAGTTGTGAGGAACCCCTCCCCATCGCACCCCTATATATAGGGGAAAAATCCAGATCGAGACCGCTGTCTAGGAATTCGAGACGACGGTCTCAATTTTTCGTAGGTCGAGACGGCAGTCTGGGTTCTCGAGACGGCGATCTCGACTTTGGGTTCAAACGAGACGGCGGTCTCGCCAAGTGAGACGGCGGTCTCGATTTTACCTAAGTCGAGACGGCGGTCTCGTAGGTCGAGAAGGCGGTCTCTATTTGCAGAGGACCGAGACAGCGGTCTGGAAATCCCAGACGGCCGTCTCGAATTTTTGGGATTTTTTTTTGAATAAGAAAATAGGACCTGGTTCAAAAACATTTTATGCATGCAATGTTTTTATGTTTGATGTCCTATAATGCCTACTTTAGTTAATTTTTCAGAAGGATTTAACTGACGTGTCTCATTGCGCCAAATGCCCTTTGATTTTCCGTGTTTACTCTTGGTTGTACAATGCCAGACTTCTTGTGACCGAAGGATAATTTCTTTCTTTCTTTTCTTCTTTTTTGTTCTTCTTTTTTTTGTGTGTAGAGCACTCTTTGCCATGTAGTGTCCCTTTTTCTCCACTCCAGGGGTTTCAATCCTCTTGTTGACTATACGCATCCATATTCCCAAATTAATTATTAGAATATTATTGTGAGGGTCAAGAGAAAGGAAGTAAAGAGATAAAAATCAATGGTTTGTGTTTTAGAAAGTTGATTTTTATTTAGAAAGTGGTTTTTGTAAGCATGGCTGGCTTAGGGTTAGGCTTAGGTGTTCAGGTCTCGTCTAAGCAAACGTTTTTTCTTTTTTTGTACTTGCGCCTTTTAGTTCTATTTCCATTGCTTTTAATGGCTAGCTGATTTCCCTAGAACGCCCTTTGGGTTTTCGAACTAGGATACTGTGTTTTGGCCCTAACTTTTGTCTAGGTTCCTTCTTTTGGTATTTTTAGGGAATCCTAGCGGACCTTATTTCGTAACCCTAACTTTTGCCTAGGCTACCCTTTATTGTTGTTCGGGTATCCTACCGGGTTGACCCTATCTTTTGCGTAGCCCCCTTTATGGGTTTCCTACCGGGTATTCTGCCCTTTTTCTTTTTGGCCTTTGGCTTTTATGGGCTTTTTTTTTTTGTCTTTACTTTTTTTTTGTTCACAATATTAGCGAAGCATGACTTTCTTTTATGGTGAGGTAAAGTCTTATTTTTTGTGCTTCTAATCAACTGGCTTGACTGTAATGGCAATGGCGAATGTTGATTATTTGGATGTGCTTTTTATTCTTCTTCCTTTTTTCGTAGGTCTAGTAAAAAATAGAGAGAAGAGAAGCAGATTGTAAGAAGTATTCTTTATTAATTAATAAGGGAATATGTGCCCTAAAATGCCCGGGGGTTGGGCTAGCCCCGGGGGATAATCTCTAACAATCATGGGGTTTACATCCCTTAAATGAAGAAAAAGATCTCCTAATGACTAGGGTAGCTCTTGACGCTTGCACCCCTCCACTTTTGAAAATTTGCTTGAGTGTGCGGAGGGGAGACTTCCCTTTTCTTCTTTCCGCTTGGCCCTTAGTAGGGTCATATCCTAGGCCATACTTGAAAGGATTGTCTTTGAATTCTGGGGGTTCCCTCATGCCTTGGGAATCTGCCCCCAGTCCTTGCCCAGGATGGTAACCATGCCTCAACATCATGCGGGCTACCTTTGTGTTTTTGGGAAGTCGCTCTATACTGGCAATTTTGAGCACTTGAAAAGATGTTTCAAGGGCCTCTTCAGCCGCATCCACATAAGGTTGGGTAGACGGTCCACTGATCAAAATGTTTCTTCTGCTTGGACCGTGACCAATTTGTCATCCACTATGAACTTGACTTTTTAGTGGAGCGTTGAAGGTACTGCCTTGGCGTCATGAATCCAAGGTCTGTCGAGGAGATAGCTATATGCTGGAGTAATATCCATTACATGGAAATCGACGTTGAAGATAGTGGGTCCAACTTGGATTGGCAAATTAACTTCTCCCACTACTTCTCGTTTAGATCCGTCGAAGGCTCGAACGATAGTGTTGCTTGGGCGCAGACGGGTTCCTTGGATAGTCAACTTGTCCAGTGTGCACTTGGGCATCATGTTCAAGGATGACCCGTTATCCACAAGAACTTTGGTGATGAGGTACTCCTTGCATTTAACCGAGATATGCAAGGGCTTGTTGTGGTTTGACCCCTCGAGGGGGAGTTCTTCCTCTGTGAAGGTGAGGTGATCGCTCGCCATGATGTGACCAACGATCCTCTCAACCTTTTCTTGGGATATGGTGTGAGGTACATGCGCCTCGCTCAAGACCTTCAGCAGGGCGTTTCTGCGCGGTTCGGAGCTCATTTTCAAAGATAACAACGTAATCTTTGCAGGTGTGCGATTGAGCTGGTCTATAATGGAATACTCACTTTTCCTTATGAACTGGAGTAATTCCTCTGTCTCCTCCTTGGATTCCTTATTTTCTTTTCCTTCTTCAGTCTTTTTATTTTTTTCCTTTATTTTTGAGGACATCTTCTTGCGAGTCCTTGGGGGAGTAGACTCTTCCACTTCTAGTCATGCCCCCGATGCCGGCTATATTTGTTATTTCTTCTTTTATTGGTGAAGATTCTCCATATCTCCACGGTACAGCTTTGTTCGATTCGTAGGGGAAAGGATGCGGCATAAATAGTCGCACTAGTGTCCTTGCCCCCTATTCCTTATTCTTGAGGACCAACGGTCAAGGCTTATTTTCCTTTTGCGGTGAGTCGACCGTTGGGGTAAGCTTTATTAGGAGTGACTTTCTCTCCATTCTTCTGATTTGGAAGACGTGTTAGTTAGTCCTTCCTTTTTATTATCTTATTTATTAAAAGTGAAGGAGGGGAAATTAAATATGCAAATGAATGTCATGCATGCAAGTAGACAATTGTAGATTAAAGAAGAATTTCATTTATCCATTTAGAAGGTGTACATTCCCCTACTCCATACTACGAAGCAACTTTTGGCAAAAACAGAAAAGTCTAAAGAAACCCACAGGCGGGTCTTGATCCCTATGTAGTTCTCTTTCGGCTTCCCGGACGTGACGAGCAAGTGCTTCACTTTGCTTCTGGACTGCTTGGCTCATATCTTCACTATACTTTTGAGCCTCTTTGATCTTCGCCTCTTGATGGACGGCCAAGGCTTGTAGTTTGTCGAGTTTTGCGACGGCTCGGTCTTTCTCTTGTAGTACCTGGCCATACTGAGCTAGCCCGTCTCTTTCTTTGCAGCGTAGCTCAGCGAGACTTTTGTTGAGTCTCCGGTTGGCCTCTCGCTCTTGGCGTATGTCTGACCGAGTCTTGGTGAGTTCTTGTAATAACTCCTTGATCGTCTGAGCTTGTTTTGCTGATTCGGCCTCAAGGTGTGCAGACTTGGCGGTTATCTCTTGAATTTGGCTATCTGAGCTAGTTCTGGCAGTTTTGGATGCTCGGATAGCTTGCTCGTTTGAGTCAGCACAATGATCCTTGAGGCGCTCTATTTCATGATCCTTTTTCTTGCATTGCCTTTGCAGACCATCAATGGTGAGGATAGATTCTTGCTCTCTTTCTTCAAGGGCCCTCAGCTGGGCTCCCATGATTTCTATCCTCTGGGTCAAGGCGTCGACTTGAGCCTGCAACTCTTCACTATTGGCGCTTGTAATGAGTGTGGTGGATGGTTGAGACATCCCTCTTCTTTGTCTCCACACCTCGTAGTCACTGGAGACAGTCAATCGAGCTTTTCCTAGCTCTCTATCTCCCATATAGACTGGTCTCTCCCATGCTCTTCTCACAGCTAGTGAGTTGGCGATTGTGCATGGGTCTCCGAAGAAACACAGTCCTCCGAGTTCCCCTCGAGAGATGGTAGTTTGAGTCCTCATGAGCTGTCTCATAGCTACTCTAGGTGAGTAGGCTATGCAACCCCTGAGTCCTATCAAGGGTACGTTTGGATAGTCTCCACATTTGATGAGAACTGGGCCAGGTCGGAACCAAGGGCAGACCCAGGATAAACTGTTGGCGTCCTTTTATTCCAACGCGTCCTTCCATTCTGAAGTTAAGGTAAAGGTGCGTAGTGCTCCACACAAATAGCAGTGAAGAGCAGCAACGAAGTGTTTTCCCTTTCTTCTGGCAGCAGAATTCCACCGAGAGCAAGGTGTCGGCAAGAATTGCAGGCAAGGGACTCTTCGAGTTCGCGTCCCAGGCGAAGAAGGCGTCCATGACGGCTTGATCCACTGTGTCGAGGTGGAAGGGAAACAAGATAGTTCCAAAAATGATTAAAGCCAGGGTTTTGTTGAAGGCGACCCACTCTGTCCTTTCAGCCAAGTTGGACAGGTGGTCTTCTAACATCGAGACTTTCCAACCCTGGATGTTCCCTTTTCCTATCAGGGTAGTCTGCCGGAAGGGTAGTTGAATGATGGCAGCGACTTGCGCTGCAGGAGTATATGCCCCGTGGCGGATATGGACCCCAGCTGATTTGGGCCATTTCAACATAATCTCATACTCCTCCAAGGTAGGCACCATATCGAACTGCGGGAATTCAAAGCATCGCAGACTGGAGTTCCAGAAGTGAATTAATACCCTGAGGAACACTTGATCGACACAGATCTTTAGCAGGTCGAGAATCCGTCCATAGGATTTTTCAAAATCGGCGTGGACCTCTGGTGGCATTACCGCGCAAAGCCGTTCCAACTTCTCAGTATGATATCGGGGAATATCCACCTTCTTCAATTGTCTACTAGTCCCCTCCATTTTCTAAAACCAAAATGCATGTTTTATGAAAATGATGCTTATTTGAATGAATGTGAGTGTTTATTTTTGTTTATCATGTTTTGTATGGTATTTACGTATTTTTTTCGAAAAAATAAACTACCTATATGAATGATTTGGGATGTTTATGAATCAAGTCCCATTTATTGTTTTGAAAACGAATTTTATTTAGTATTTTATTTTTATTTATTTGTTTATTTTATAGCCTTTTATCTCTTCTGTCGGAACTGCATGGCTACTTAGCTTACAAAGAACCTGAAACTAGGCTAGCTAAAAGGCAGACTGTCCGAGATAAAATGTGTCTTTATGCGAAAGAATACTTAGCGTCCCTTATCTCTTCTGTCGGAACTGCGTGGCTACTTAGCTTACAAAGAACCTGAAACCAGGCTAGCTAAAAGGCAGACTATCCGAGATAAGGGTGTTTATTGTAAAAATATTTTTTTGTGATTTTTCTTCTGTTGTTTGGTTATGCTATGCAACAAACATATGCACACACAATTCGATCATCCACGAACAGGCGAGAATTCGTTTTAATCACGAGGTAGGGTTTTCCTGCAAAAAAGTGATTTGGCGAAGGTAGGTTCTAACTGTTCTCACCAAGGCTAAGGCCCCCAAGGTGCCCCCATTATAGGGTCCCCACTCTCCAGTCTTCCGACCATGCTTAGCACTAAGGCCATAGTCAGTCTTTGTGCCAAAAGAGGAAGGTTATCACCTTGAGTGGTGGTTTCCGATCACACCGGTGGGCACAAGGCCATCACTACAGCGAACCGTACCTGCCACCCACTCCCTATGGATTTCTCACTTGCCCCCGGGTATAGAGGGAACTGTTGTGTGCAAGGGTTTGTGTACAGTTTATATTTCAAACAATTGTGTAAGTATAAACAAGCAACAGTTTATTAAAGCCAAACAGTAAAACATGTTATAATACAAGGTAGGGCAAAAGCGTTATTTTCTTGGTTTATTTATTTTTTTAAGCTGGCTCATCACTAAATGGGATCAACTCTCTAGGCTTCCCCAATGGAGTCGCCATCTGTCGTCGCCGTCAAAACGAGGGCGGTCAGAGCGACGCGATGGTTTCGACTTCCTTTGATTTTCACGTTTTTTATTGGTGGTTACAACGCCTTTAGGTTGTCCGATAACCGGGCTGAACCTAGGGGCGAGGTTTTCGAAAGGGTGCTCTTGGATTGTCCGATAACCTGGCTAATCCAAGAGCTAGTTTTTGAGGGTTCTCTGGAGTCGCCACCGATGTTTTTACCGGAAACATCGGAAAAGGAGTTTAAAAGGCGTTGGTTTTCGAAAAACCAACTTTGGTCATTAAAACCAGAGTTGGGTAAGGGAGTTAGTTACGCGTAAAGGAAGTGTTAGTTCCTTTACGACGCCCCTTTCGGGTTCCCTATGATAGGCCAACTATTCTGTTAATAAATAAACCGAAAAAATACGCTTTTGCCCTTTTATTCTGCGGAATTTAAAGATTACGACTATATGGCCCTAATGTCTATTGCGTAATTTAAACAATGCGGTAAAAGATAGAGAGAGAAAGTAGGAACCTCCGAAGCTAGCTTTCTATTAATTCTTTTAAAATAGGGTGCTTTGCGGCAACCCTTCACTCTACACGGCATCGGATACCTCTCAAAACGCTCTAAAAAACACTCTAAAGACACTCAGAAGCTCCGGAAATGCGTCGGAGGGATTCTAGAGAGAGAAACTATTTATGTGACTAGAGAGAGAGTGAGAAAGCTGTGAGAAATGAGGGGAAGGGAGACCCTATTTATAGGGATTCGCGCCTGTCAGGTCGAGACGACCGTCTCGTCTGACAAGGTCGAGACGACCGTCTCGACATTCCAAACGACCGTCTCGCCTTACAGGAATGGTGAGACAGTGGTCTCGCCAAACGAGACGGCGGTCTCGCCTTTCGCAAGTGGCGAGACGGCCGTCTCACCAAACGAGACAGCGGTCTCAAATCCGAGATGGCGGTCTCGACCCCAAAAGGCGAAAATCCTTATTCTTGTGCCAAAAATCCCTCCTATCCTAGTATGGGGCCTAATAGTCTCTCCTAGTGGCTTCTTAGGCTTCGTCCATCTTCGAAAAGGAGGTCTTCTGATCTTTATTGTGAGACCGGGCAAGATTTGGGGTCTACAGGCATCACTTTTTAAGAGATCATATATCTAAAGGAAATTGTCAAATTGAGTATATAGACACAAAACATCAATATGCAGATATATTTACCAAACCTCTTCCAAAGGATAGATTCTATGAGCTTAAAGGAGACTTAGGAATATTGGAAATAAGCCTAAACTCTGCTTAACCGATCAATATTTACATTTCGTACTGTAATAATCAATTATATAGGGAAATAATCAATTATCCTGTGTCTAAAACATTGAAAATTTGTTAATCTCTCTAGAATAATTGATTATCTTGGATAATAATTGATTACTGAAGTTTAAACAAGTGAATTATGTGAAATCTTTTTGTAATAATCGATTATTTGGGGTAATAATCGATTATCTGGCCCAAAAATGCTCAAAACTAGTAATCTGCCACTGGAATAATCGATTATCCAGCCTAATAATCGATTATCTCTGCACTTGAAGAAATAATCGATTATTAGAGGCTGATAATCGATTATCTTGCGACGTTATGGGTAAACTAGTCATTTGTAACAACTATTTTGGCTCCAATTCTCCTCCAACTAGCCGTTTATGACTGTTAGGATGTTTCTCTATATATAGGAAGGCTTCAATTCACATCTACACACCTCCAAACCCTGAATCAAAGCATTCTACATTCATTCAAGCTCCCTTTTCTTCTCAAAACCTTCTTCTTCTCAAAAACTTGTTCATCTTCCTCTCTTTCTAATCTAAATGGCTTCATCATCTCGTAGTAAGATCCCAACAAGGAGAAGATTCGCTCCTACTTTTCATCCCCGTCCCAATTCCATTGAAGTATGGATCTCCGACGATGAAGGAAGACAGGAATTCCTGACTTTCTGGAAAGAAAGAGGCATTATCACTCTCAAATATATTATTGGTGATCAATTCATCAATAGGGGTTTCAACTTCCCAAATCTCCTTGAGCAGAAATGTGTCCTTCCAATTATAGAAATGCAAGGTACTTACTACCCAGATTTAGTTAGGGTATTCTATTCACGCTTTAAATATAGAGATCACATTGCCACCTCTAGAGTCAAGGGTGTGACCATCATCCTTGATGATGATATCTGGGAAAATGTTGCTCATTTTCCTTTAAGGGAGGATGCTACAACTGTTCTTGTGGACTTAGAAGACTTTAATAGAATATGGCATACCGCTCCTTTCTCCGCAACCCCTCTATGGAAATTGGCCGCCAACTTTTGGTCGGGCCTTTAAAGAAAGAAAAACGCCTTTTGCTGCATCTTCTTGTCTGGATTTTCTATCCCCGGGCAACCAACCATGCCTAATGTTCTTCTGGTGACCTTCGCATTATTCATGCTATCATGAATAATGAGCCCATTGATTGGCCAAGCTTAGTTACATTAACAATGCTCAAGGCGAAGCGTCACCCAACATTCAAGATTCCTTACGCTCTTCTCATATCCAAAATTCTTGAATACAAGGGCGTAAATGTTGAAGGAGAACAATGGGCCTGGACCCTAAATTCAAACAGAATACTAGACAACACGCTCACTCAGCCATAGATGGTGAACATAAACGGAATTTACGTTCATAAGGATGATGATCCTCACATGGCCAATATGGCTGGAGATTCTGATGATGAGGACATGCCTGCTGAAAACATTCATACTGCTGGGACGTCATCTGCTCATCGTACATCCTGCCCATCTATGGAAGATATGTTGTTCGATATGAATAAAAAAATGCAAGAGTTCTTCTCTATCTCTAAAGAACGACATCAGGAGATTATTCGACATATTTCGGATGTAGATGATAGAGTATGTAATTTAGAAGATAGATTTGATGCCAAGTCAATAGTGATGAAAGTGAAGAGTTTTAAATCTCTTCTACATATCTCTTGTTTGTAATTAATTTGCTTTATGGAATAAAAATTTTATTGCTTTGATTGAGGGGGAGCTCTAATTTTATATGATGCACTTATTGAGAGGGAGCTTTCATTTTTTATCATAATCAAAATAGGGGGAGAAATTATTTAAAGCCTCTTATGTTTAATAATTTTAATGTTGTCTGGTATATTTAATGTTTTTGTTAGCTGTGACAGATAAAACAGGTTATTACAAAGGGCTTTAAAGGAAATTTTGATCATCATCAAAAAGGGGGAGATTGTTGAACATATAAGGATATGAAGCTTATAGAGTTTGATGATGATTCAAGAACAAAGGGCTTAGAGAGTTGAAGACTTGTAATCTTATGTAATAACTCTGTTTTTATGTTTTTGAGTCTGTAATATTAGAGTCCAAGATAGCCAGCACATAGACCATCCTTTAAAAGCTCTAAAAACTCATTTTTATCAAAATTACGCTGTGATAATCGATTATCACCCTGGATAATCGATTATCACAGCAAGAAAATCATTTTCAGGAAATCCTCTTTGTTATAATCGATTATCACTCAGGATAATCGATTATCACAGGCAGATAATCGATTATTTGGCTAGATAATCGATTATCCTTGTCCAGTTTTGTTCCCCTGCGAAAATGGCTCTGGAATAATCGATTATCACTCAAGATAATCGATTATTTACGTCTGTTATGTGTTTTGAAATTCAAATTTGGACCAAGTTTCGAAAATACTATTCCCAATTCTTCTATTTTCGAAAATCCCCAATTCCCAAGACCCTATTTTCTCTACTTAAGGTTCTCTATGGCTCTCTGCAAATTAACAAACCTTTTTCATACAAAAGTTAGGAGTTATGACTGTTAGAGAACTTTTTGTAGGGAAGAAAAAGGGGCTTTTGAAACCTAGTGTGGGCTAGAAGCGATAAGAATCACTGAGTGGGTTTCTTGGTGGATTGTGTGTTGTGCCGTCTCTAGGGAAAGTTGTTCTTCATCCTTTGTGGATTCAAAGGAGGTGTTCATCTCTTGTGTGACTTAAAAGAGGTGTTTTCTTTACCTTTTCTTTTAATTTGTAATCTGTTTGTAAATTGTGATTATAGGGACAGCGTTAATCCTCTTTTTGAGTGAATAGCAACTGGACGTAGGATCTTTTGATCCGAACCAGTATAAATCAACTGTGTAATCCTCTATCCCTTATATATTTACTTTACACAACATTTTAATCGGTGAAATTTGGAAAAATTTTAAAACCCTAATTTTTGTTTAAGAAACCAATTCACACCCCCTCTTGGTTTTTGTCCATAAACGCAAACATTCCGCTACACGATTCTAACAATGGAGAGCTTGGTAAGGCTTGAGTGGCTGTTTACAGTGACTATGAGGAGTGGAGAAAAGGTAGAAGGGTACCACAACCACCCACTCCACTCGCCTCACCATCAGCAAACAAAGAATTGCAAGCTCAAGTCGATGCCTTGACCCAAAGGGTAGAAATCATGGGAGCCCAGTTGAGTGCCCTTGAGGAGAAAGAGCAAGAATCTACCCTCACCATTGATGGTCTACAAAGGGAATGCAAGAAGAAGGATCACGAAATAAAGAGCCTCAAGACTGAACGTGCGAACTTCAAAGAGGAGACTAATCCAAAGCCAAAGGTTCCAAAGCTCGATCCAGATATTCGACTCCGGGAAATGAACCCCAAAATAGCAAATCTTGAGGTCGAACACGTAAAACAGGCACGAACGATCAAGATGATTGTAGACCCCAAATCTTGTCCGGCTCTCCAATAAAGCCAAAGATCACCCATTTCGAAGATGGTCAAGACTTTATTAAGTCCCTATTAGCTTTTTCTAGGTTCCATTTAAGATAGGAAGGGTTTTTAGAGGCAATAAAAATAAAAAAAAATCCACTGGAGACAGCAGATGGCCATCAAAGACAGTCAGACGGTCGTCTATGCCAACTTTATGCTATGGACGACCGTCCACTTAGCTTGGACGACCGTCCATGGCAACTTTTGGCCACGGACGGTCGTCCACACTACATGGATGGCCGTCCACTTTTCCTGGCCCAATTCCCTATAAATAGGAGCCCCCATTCCTTGAAATTACACACCTCTCCACTCCTACACTCTTTAAAAAGCCTTTTGGCACTTTAGAGTGACTCTGAGCATTATTCCAGAGTTCGAGTGAGCTTTCCAATTTCCATTTAAGGTAGAAATCGGTTAAGGAAGTCTCTTTTTGTGACGTTCGTCCCTCAATAGGGTGGTACTCTTATTTTTGTTCGAAGGAGGAGTGACTCTGTAGAGTGCGGGGACTGCCAAAAAGCGTCCTCAAGTTCGAGATTTATAAAAGCTCGCTTCGGAGGTTCTCTTTCATATCTCTTATCTTTTACTACTTTCTTTATCGCTTTCTTTGTATGTGTTAGATAATAGGGCCATGTAGACATTTAAATTCTGCAAGTAGATAGAATAATAGGGTAAAAGAATAATTTTTTTAAGTATTTATTTTTCTAAACTAGTCCATCATAGGGAACCCAAAAGGGGCGTTGTGGGGTGCTAACACCTTCCCCGCATGTAACTAACTCCCTTACCTGACTCTAGTTGTAATGGCCAAAGTTGGTTTTTTCTAAAACCACTGCCTTCTTCTCTTTTTACCTTTTTCAGTGTTTAAGGTTAAAACACTGATGGCGACTCCTCGAACCTTTTCGAAAACCTCGCCTTTAGGTCCAGCCCGATTATCGGACAACCTAAAGGTGTTGAACCACTTCTTTTTAAAAATGCGAGTCAATCAAAACCATCGCATCGCTCCGACCACCTCTTTTGACGGCGACAACAATCATGAAAGATGACCCCACAAGGACTCGGTCTGAAGCACAAAGATGGTGGGAAACTACCCAAGATCACAGCGCAAACCTTTCTAAGCTATGCATCAAAGAAAGAAAAGGACTAGCTTAGTTTGGTGAAGCCATTCAAGAAAGAGACCAAGCGATTGAAAGGTCCGAGGATTTACAAGCCTTGATCGTTCATCATGAGGCGAAAGCAAAAGAGGCTCAAAAGTATAGTGAAGATATGAGCCAGGCAGTCCACCAACAAGTCGAAGCACTTACACTTCATGTACGGGAAGCCAAAGAAAATTTACATAGAAATATGAACCCGCCTGTGGGTTTCTTTAGGCTTTTTCGATTCTGTCAAAGTGTGCTTCAAAGCATTATATAGAGGAATGTCCACCTTTAGATGAAATGAATAAAATATATTTTTCTTCATCTTCCCAATTGTCTATTGCATTCATAAGTGGCATACATTCATACATCCCTCCACATTTTGTTAAATAATAATAAGATAATAGAAAGGAAGGATTAATTGATGTGTTTTCCATACTCAGCAAGATGGAGAGAAAACCTTTTGTCATCAAGCTCTCCCTAACGATTGATCTACCAAAGAACGATAATAAGCCTCAGCCGTTGGTCATTCAAGTAAATAAAGAGAAGGGGGCAAGGACGGCTTTGCATTTGTTCACACCTCGTCCTTTCCCATACGCATCAAATAAAGTTGTACCGTGGAGATACAAAGAAACGTCACCCATCAATGAAGACATCTCCAACCTAGCTGGTAATGGGGGCACAACAAGAAGCAGAAGAATCTAGTCCCCCAAGGAGCTACAAGATGAAGCTCCTAAAAATAAAGGAAAAAAATAAAGAGACCAAAGAAGAATCCAAGGAGGAGACCGACGAGTTACTCCAGTTTATAAGGCAAAGTGAGTACTCCATCATTGACCAACTCAATCGCACACCTGCGAAGATAACTTTGTTATCATTAATAATGAGTTTGGAACCGCATCGAAACGCCCTGCTGAAGGTTTTTAACGAAACATATGTACTGTTAGAATCGCGAAACGGAATGTTTGCATGAACGGACAAAAACCAAGAGGGGGGGTGAATTGGTTTCTTAACAAAAATTAGGTTTTAAAAATTTTCCCCAAATTTTACCGATTAAAATGTTGTGTAAACATAAATAGGATAAGGATAGAGTCTTACATAGAAGATTTATACTGGTTCGGATCAAAAGACCCTACGTCCAGTTGTTAATCACTCAAACAGAGGATTAACGTTGTCACTATAATCAAAGTTATACAAGCAGATTACAAATGAAAAGATAAGGTGACGAAAACACCTCTCTTGAGTCACACAAGAGATGAAGAACAGTTTTCCCTAGAGACGACACAACACACAATCCACCAAGAACACCACTTACTGATTCTTATTGCTTCTAGCCCACACTAGATTCCAAAAGCCCCTTTTTCCTCCAACAAACAATTCTCTGGCAATCATAGCTCTCAACTTTTGTTTGAAAAAGGTTGTTCACTTTGTAGAGAGCCTTAGAGAACCTTAAGTAGATGAATTAGGGTTTGGGAATTGGGGATTTTCTAAACTTGGTGTATTGGGACTAGGGTTTTCGAAACTTGGTTCAATTTGAAGTTCAAAATGCATATTTGACTGAAATAATCAATTATTTCAAGTGTTCATCGATTATTATAGAGCCAAAATCAACAAGAACACATAACGCAGTGTCTTAATCGATTATTTGGGTTGTTAATCGGTTAACAACCCTGTTAATCGATTAATAGGAGTGTTAATCGATTATTACAGAGAGCTTATACAGAAAATGGTTTTTTCTCTCTGTAATAATCGATTATTTATCCTTTTAATCGATTAAACCAGTGTGTTTTTGATAAAAATGAGTTTTTGAAGCTTCTAAAGAGTAGATATGTGCTGGCTATCTTAGACTCTAATATTACAGACTCAAAATAATCAAAACAGAGTTATTACACAAGAATACAAGTCTTCAACTCTCTAAGTCCATTGTTCTTGAATCATCATTAAAATCAACAAGCTTCATGTCCTAGGGTACGACCCTACAAAGGATCGAGTTACACGAAGAAAGGGAAAGTCTCCCCTCTGCACATTGAATCAGACCTTTCGAAGTGGAGGGATACAAGCGTCAAGACCGACCTTAGTCATTAAGAGTTCTTCTTCCAATTTTAAGGGATGAAAACCCAATGACTATTAAAGATTACTCCCTGGGGCAAGCCCGACCCCCGGGCATTTTTAGGGCACATATTTCCCTTTTAATTATAAAGAATGTAATTCTTATTATTTTCTTCTTTTCTTGCTATTTATGTCTCAACCTCATAATAATCATGTTTAAGCAAACGTTTTCAAAATGAGTCAAAATAATCAAAGCACGTTATAGTCATAATAAAACGAATTCGCCATCACTGATTGACTAGAAACACAAGTAAGGTTTTACCTCATCATAATAAAGTCGTGTTTTGTCAATGTTGTACAAACAAAAAACGAAAGATGCCCATAGTAGCCAAAAACCAAAAAGAGAAAGGGCAAGATACTCGATAGGAAACCCATTAAGGGGGCTACGCAAAAGTTAGGGCAAACCCGAACAATAATAAAGGGTAGCCTAGGCAAAAAGTAGGGTTACAAAATAAAGTTCGCTAGGATTCCCAAAACAAGAAAAAGAGGAAACCTAGACAAAAGTTAGGACAAACAAAAACACAACATCCTAGGTTCAAAACTCGAAGGGCAGTTTAAGGAAGTCAATCAAGTCGTGATAAGCGCCACAAAACAAGTAGTTAAAGACGCATCTTCACAAACGAAGCATTTGTTTAAAATAGCCTAAATAGTCTGACCAACATTGGCTACCCATTCTTACAAAAACCATTTTTCAAAAATAAAACTCTACTAAAACACAAGCCTTAGAATAAACAACACTCCTTCTTTTCTCTTGACCCTTACTATGGCATTCTAGTAATTAGTAGGGAAATGTGGAGATATTAATCAATAGGAGGATTGAAATCCCTAAAAGAAAGGAAGGAACGCACTAACATGGCAAGTCGCTCTACAATCAAAACAATCATTCTTCCGTCATGGAAAATCAGAGACAGCAAAAATGGTACAGCTAAGCATGACATCAGAAGCCTTTCTTAAAAAAAAAAAAAAACTGAAAATTGTAGACGGTCGTCCACTTAAGCCAAATGGTCGTCCGCTTGTAGCCGTTAGGACCAGACGACTATCCGCTTAAGCCTAATGGACATCCACCTGTAGCCATTGGGACTAGATGGTCGTTCGCTTAAGCCAGATGGGCGTCCGCCTGTAGCCATTGGGACCAGACGGTCGTTTGGTCCTGGAAATTTTCACCTATAAATAACTTCGCTCAAAGTGACCCATTGCATCCCATTTTCGCATTGTCTCTTCCTTTCCCCCTTTTCCCTACATATCTAAGTGTGTTTTGATAAATAATGGACCATGGGAGATCATCATCACGCCGAAAGCGCTCCCGAGGACCTATAAGGGGGATTCCTACTCCTCAAGTCCCCACTCAGTTGACAGAACAACACCAGGCCAGATTCACCAACATCAGCCAATATGCCTGGCACCCTATGCTTTGGTTAGACTTCGGGATCCTAACTATGTTTGGTTGGGATTAGGATGTAAGGAGATACATCCAAGGTATAGGGTGAGACTTCCTACTCAGAGAGTCGCCTACCCGTATCCACCGCACTGCCACCCTAGAATTTCTTGCCTCTATTACACTCATAGACCTACCATTTATGATTCATGGGGTCCCTCCTATCCAAGCGGTCTCATACTCGATGAATGGGGCCTACCGGACTAACGTATTGGATGAGTTCAACGTCCTTATGGGATTCCATCAACCTGTAGAGATTCAAACCGCAGAGTACAGGGGCGCATATTGCAAAAAGCCGACCACCCTCACCACCAACCAAATATGGGAGGAGATTACTAGCTCCCAACACGTTCTTGCCAATCCAAAGGGGATCGTTTTTCTCCCTCCTCTCCACGTTTTTCACAAGTTACTGGCAGGCACCATCACAGTAGGAAGGAGAGTCAGGGTAAGGTCACTCAAACTGACCTTTTTGCCATCTACTGCATGCATCAAGGATTCTGATGCAACCCCGGTTACTTCTTCCTGAAGGCGCTGAAGGACTTCGGGGCTCTAGCTCCAGCAAGAACCATCATGATAGCTCCCCTCATCACCCCTCTGGTTGAATATTGGGGATGCACAGATGGAGAGGATATCCCTACTACCCTCCAACTAGAACTCATAGATGGGTCGGTACTCGCCCATGTCGCCGCCTCCCCAAAAAAGGGGGCGCGGTCGGAGCGATGCGATGGTTATTTTGACTCTTCTTTGATTTTCGCGTTTTTTATTGGTGGTTACAATGCCTTTAGGTTGTCTGATAACCGGGCTAACCTAGGGGCGAGGTTTTCGAAAGTATCCCTGGATTGTCTGATAACCAGGCTAATCCAGGGACTTATTTAATTTGGGTTCTATGGAGTCGCCACCGATATTTTTACCATAAACATCGGAAAAGGGGTTTAAAAAGGCGTTGGTTTTCGAAAACCAACTTTGGTCATTAGAACCAGAGTTGGGTAAGGGAGTTAGTTACGTGTAAAGGAAGTGTTAGTTCCTTTACGACGCCCCTTTCGGGTTCCCTATGATAGGCCGGCTAATTTGAGTAAATAATTAAACTGGAAAATAGCGCTTTTACCCTTTTATTATGCGGTATTTAGAGATTATGACTACATGACCCTAGTATCTATTGCATACATTTAAATGAAAGCGATAAAATTAGAAGGAGAGAGAATGTGCACCTCCAAAGCAAGCTTTTTATATATTTCTCTTTAAAGAGAGGGTGCGTTTTGGCAACCCTTCACTCTACAACTCTCAAAAACTCCGGAAATGCCTCGGAGGGATTCTAAAGAAGATTTAGAACGCTCAATTTATGCCTAGAGACACTCAGAAACTCCGGAAATGCTTCGGAGGGATTCTAGAGAGAGAATATCTAGAGAGAAGGAGGAGCTACTGTGCTTGGTGTGTTCAAATGAGGGGGGAGGAGCCCCTATTTATAGTTTTTCGCGCTGTCAGGGTCCAGACCGCCGTTCTCATCTGACAGGGTCGAGACCGCCATCTCGGAATTCGAGACCGCCGTCTCGTTCGCGTCAGAGGGTCGAGACCGTCGTCTGGATAATCCAGACCGCCGTCTCGACTTGGCGAGAATCGAGACCGCCGTCTGGAAAACCCAGACCGCCGTCTCATTTTTGTGAGTGTCGAGACCGCCGTCTCGATTTTCCAGACGGCGGTCTCGTCCTAACGTTAAAACGAGACGGTGGTCTGGTATTCCCAGACGGCGGTCTCGTCCCTTAAGGGCGAGAAACTTATATTCGGGTAAAAAAACCTTCCTATCTTGGTACGGGAGCCTAATAGTCTCTCCTAATGGCTTGTTAAGCTCCGACCGTCTTCAAATAGGAAGCTTTCTGACTTTATTTGGAGGTCGGGCAAGATTTGGGGTCTACAGCTGCCCCCCCTTTACCTGACTAGTCGACTGTTGGCTTTGTTGTGCCAGACAGGTAGACAGGAAGGTAAAGGAGTTGACCCTCTTGCCCGGCTACCCTTCGGATTGCCGTCTTGTGGCGGATGATCCTCTGGGGAGATGTTGTGTTTGTGCACCTCCGGAATACTACTCCTGATGTAGCCGATCCCTTTGGTTGACACGTGATAGAACCTCCGGATACTACTTATGACGTAGCCGATCCTTCGGTTGATGAGTATAAAGCCCCCATCAGGCTGGTAGTTGCAGTCTGTTGTGTGGGACTGGATGGGTATGAACCCCCCATCAGGGTGGTACGGTCCGTTGTGTGGGACCGGATGGGTATGAACCCCCCATCAGGGTGGTAATGGCGGCTTACAGTTCAGGTGGCCCATGCGCCGGGCGGGCGCTTTTTATGTGCTGGTTGATAGGTATAAACCCCCTATCAGGCTGGTACAGTCCCGTTGCGAAGGACTGGTGGTAGTGGCGGCTTACTGCTCGGGTGGCTCATGCGCCGGCTCTCTGGAGGAGTGACTTTCTGTGTTGGTAGATATTCTTGGTCTTCTTGAATGGTCATCCGGACTGTACCGGGGATTTGGTTTGTTGTTCATCCAACTTCATTGATTGCTGGGGATTTTTATTCTTTTGATTTTTTGTTGGTGGTTATCTGACTCTTGCTGGTTAGTCGGGTCTTCTCTTTTTGTTTGACTTTTGCTTGGTAGTCGATTTTTATGGTTTGGGGTAGTTTTTTTTAATCCTGCTTTTTTTTCGCGGTTTTTATTTCTTTTTTCTCGCAATTTTGGATTTTGGCTTTTTCTTGAGTGTGTGCCTTTTTCCTTTTTAAGCTTCTTTTTGTTATGCTGGCTTTTGCAGAAAGGCAGCGATAAAGCTTTTTGGTTAGTGCAAGAAGGTCGGTGAATTTATACTAGGATACCCTTTTTGGTTGTTTTTTCACGAATGCAAGCATGAGGCTGAATGCTTTCTATTTTCCTATAGTATTTTTGTTTGTTTTACTTTTGACAAAGTCATTTTTGTGCGACTATTTGTGTGTGGATGCTGTTAATGCAATTTTATTTGAGGACATTTAGAAAGTGACTGGTACTCTCCTTCTTTTTGTTTTCTCGTGATTTTTGTTTTTACACTTTTTGTTTTAACCCTATCTTTTGCCTAGACCGCCCTTTGCGGGTTTTCGATCTAGCGGGTTTTAATTCTTTGTGTGAGGCATTTTGATGGGCTTTTTCTTCTTACGAAAGCCTTATCTTTTTCCTAGACCGTCCTTTGCGGGTTTTCGATCTAGCAGGCTACCCTGTATTTTTCTTGGGACGGCCCTGGTTGGTGATGTGCGTCTTTTGTTTTTATGCTTTCACGAATTGCTTGTTTTATGCATGCTCATATTTCGTTAATATAGAGGCATTTACACAAGTAGGTGAAGAGAAAAAGACAATTTTATTGATGTAACCAGATGGTTTATTTTTACATGGGGGTTTTACAAAAGAATTTGTAAGCATGGCTGGCCAGGGTTAACTAAACTGTATGAGGGTGCCGCAATCATGTCTGTGATCTTTGTTTCCCCATTTCTCCTGGTCCCTTCAGTTGAGATGCCCGAGCCTGGAGTGAAGACTATGCGAAGTTTGCTTGTTGTTGTGGAGGTATTACCTTAGTCGCCTTTGCGGTTTTCGGCTAAGGTGATCATTGCTCTTTCATCATTTCATTTTTTTTTTTTTAATTTTTGATTTTTGCCTAGGACGTGTCCTAGCGAGGAATATAGACCCTATCTTTTGCCCAGGATGCTCTTTGCGAGTTTTCATCCTGACGGGTCATGAGCAATGTCCTTTTTTTTTTTAGGCGTAATATCTTTTTACCGCATCTGAGTTGACAGGGTATCGGAGCTCTTCTCCGTCCATATTGGTGAGGATAAGGGCTCCCCCTGAGAAGGCTCGCTTGACCACAAAGGGTCCTTCGTAGTTGGCTGCCCATTTCCCGATTTTGTCTTTCTGGGCTGGGAGCAATTTCTTTACTACTAGATTTCCTTCTTGGAAAGTGCGGGGATTGACCTTCTTGTCGTAGGCCCTCTTGATTTTCCGCTGATAAGCTTGCCCCCGACATATGGCGTCCAGCCGTTTTTCTTCTATTAAGTTCAACTGATCGTATCGGTTTTGGACCCATTCAGCTTCTGTCAATTTGGCTTCCATGACAACTCGCAGAGAGGGTATTTCGACTTCTATTGGTAGCACGACCTCCATTCCGTATACGAGGGAAAATGGGGTAGCCCCTGTGGAGGTTCGAACCGACGTCCGTAGCCGTGCAAGGCAAAAGGAAGCATTTCATGCCGGTCCTTGTAGGTGACCACCATTTTCCGGATAATTTTCTTGATATTTTTGTTGGTCGCCTCTATCGCACCATTCATCTTTGGTCGGTACGGAGAGGAATTGTGGTGCTGGATTTTGAAGTCTTGGCATAATTCCTCCATCATTTTATTGTTGAGGTTGGTCCCATTATCAGTAATGAGCTTATGAGGGATGCCGTACCGACATATGATGTTTTTCTTGATGAAGGTGGTCACCACTTTCCGGGTTACGTGTGCATATGATGCCGCCTCAACCCACTTGGTGAAATAGTCGATTGCCACCAATATGAAGCGATGGCCATTAGATGCTTTAGGTTCGATGGGTCCAATGACATCCACGCCCCACATAGAAAATGGCCACGGTGTAGCCAGGTTACTGAGAGGTGCGGGCGGTATATGAATGTTATCGGCGTATACTTGGCACTTATGACATTTCTTGGCATATTGGTGACAATCTGCTTCCATCGTGGACCAATAGTACCCTGCCCTGAGGATTTTCTTTGCCATGACATGCCCGGGTGCGTGGGTTCCGAAAGTCCCCTTGTGGATTTCTTTTATCAGTGTTTGGGCTTCTTCTCGGTCCACACACCTTAAGAGGGTGGAATCGGGGCTCTTTTTGTAGAGGGTTCCTTCAATCAACGTGAACCCTATGGCCCTTTTGCGAATGGTTCGCTTATCATTGTCACTAATTCCCTCGGGGTATTCTCCTTTTATGAGGTACCGCTTGATGTCGTGGTACCAGGGGTCTTGATCGCGCTCGTCATTTACTGCCATGCAGAAAGCTTGTTTATCATACAGTTTAACTTGAATGATTGGCATCTCATGCTCCTGGTCCAGGGCAAACATGGATGATAGTGTGGCGAGGGCGTCAGCAATTTGGTTGTCTTCCCTTGGAATATACTGGAAAGTGACGTTTTCCATTCTTGAGACCAACTCTCGGATGTACTCTAGATATGCGATCAATTTGGCGTTTCGGGTTTCCCATTTACCCTTAAGTTGGTAGATGACGAGGGATGAATCGCCGAATATTTTGAGCTTAGTGACCCCATGATCTAAAGGTGCTCGGATTCCCAGTGCACATGCTTCGTATTCGGCCATGTTATTGGTGCAATCGAAATTAAGCCTGGCTGTTACAGGAATGTGTTTCTTTTCAGGGGATATCAAAATAGCTCCTACCCCGTGTCCAAGCATGTTGGAAGCCCCATCGAAGAACATGGTCCACATCTCTTCTTTGGTCTCTTCGTGTTCGACGTGCATAATGTGCTCATCGGGAAAATCATCCTGTAAAGATTGGTATTCATCTGTGGATCCATGAGCTAGATAATCCGCTAGGGGACTTCCTTTAATAGCTTTCTGGGTAACATGGATAATGTCAAATTCTGAGAGGAGAACTTGCCACCTAGCTATTCTTCCGGTCAAGATGGGCTTTTCGAAGAGGTATTTGATTGGGTCCATTTTGGAAACCAACCATGTTGTATGTCGAGCCATGTACTGCCTGAGACGTTGAGTGACCCACACCAACGCGCAACATGTTTTTTCGAATGGTGTATAACGGGTTTCATAATCTGAGAATTTTTTACTGAGATAGTAAATGGCTCGTTCCTTTTTTCCGGTTTCATCATGTTGGCCGAGCACACATCCCATGGACTCTTCGAGCACTGACAAATATAGGATCAGAGGTCTTCCTTCAACGGGCGGCACCAATACTGGTGGATTGGTTAAACAAGCTTTGATTTTATCGAACGCTTGTTGGCATTCTTCGTTCCACACCGTTGGCTGATTCTTGCGCAACAGTTTAAAGATGGGGATACATTTATCTGTTAACTGTGCGATGAAACGGGCAATGTAGTTTATCCGGCCCAGGAATCCTCTGACCTCCTTTTCTGTGCTTGGTGGGGGCGTTTCCAAAATTGCCTTCGTTTTGTTGGGGTCCACCTCGATTCCTCTTTCACTGACAATGAACCCTAGGAGTTTTCCTGACCGTACTCCGAAAGTGCATTTTGTCGGGTTTAGCTTAAGTTGATATTTCCGAAGTCGATCAAAAAGCTTTCGGAGATATTGAATATGGTCCATTTCATTTCTAGACTTGGCTATCATATCGTCCACATATACTTCTATTTCTTTGTGGATCATATCGTGGAATAGCGTGACCATAGCCCTTTGATAGGTTGCCCCCGCATTCTTGAGTCCGAATGGCATTACTCGGTAGCAGAAGGTGCCCCATGGTGTAATGAAGGAGGTTTTCTCTCTATCCTCAACGACCAACTTGATCTGGTTGTACCCCGCATACCCGTCCATGAAGGAGTATAACGTGTTGGTAGCGGTATGGTCTACTAGCGTGTCTATATGTGGTAGGGGAAAGTCGTCTTTTGGACTTGCTCGATTGAGGTCCCTATAATCCACGCAGACCCTGACCTTCCCGGTCTTTTTGATGACGGGTACTATGTTGGCCAACCATTCCGGATATTTGGAGACTACCAGGAAGTTGGCGTCCAATTGCCTTTGCACCTCTTCTTTTATCATTAAGGACCAATCGGGTTTAATTCTTCTAAGTTTTTGCTTTATAGGTCGGAACCCCTTTTTTAATGGCAATCTATGTTCCACTATACTCGTGTCAAGTCCCGACATGTCATAGTATGACCAGGCAAATATATCCACATATTCTTTCAAAAGCAGTATTAACCCCTTTTTCATGCTGCTTTCCGTTTGGGTGCCGATGTTCACCTTTTTCTCTTCATCCTCTTTTCCCAAATTGACGGTTTCTATTTCTTCCTGATGCGTGTTTCTTTTTCCAGCATCCTTTGCATGTCCGGAGAAATGGTCTCCTGCTCACTGTCGGACTCAGTCTATTCGCCTTCCGTTTCCAGAGTCCATGGAGATTCATCAATCATAGACATGATGCGTTTTAGGTTCTGTTTTAGTCATAGACTTTATTATTCATTTTATTTTTGAAAGAATAATAAATAGAAGAGGGAAAAGAAAGAATATGATAAAAATGCCTCGTATATTAATGATGATGAAGATGTATGTACAAGCCCTTTTAATCAAAATTCCTGCGGCCACGGGCGGGGACCGCAGGAGATATAGAGAAAAAGCCTAAAAAATAAAAGACCCTAGGGCTGATCCTCCCAGTCCTCCCTCTCTGCTACTCTGGCTTCGACAGAGGTTTGTCATCTGTGCTGGAAGCGGAGGCGTCAAAAGTAATCCACCCGGCGTCGATTAGCTCTTGAACCCGATACTTAAGGGTCAAGCAGTTCTCTGTAGAGTGACCGGGTGCGCCCGAATGGTAAGCGAATTTTTCGTTTGGCTTGTACCATTCGGGGTAGGGAGGCTCCAACTGTTTCTTGGGAGGGGTACAGGTCAGGAGCTTGGCCTCCAGCAGTTGAGGTAGCAACAGCCCGTAGGAAGTGGAGATTGGAGTGAACTTCCTTTCTTTCTTGCGGGGCTGCTTGGGCGTTTGTGGGGTAGAAGAAGGAGTGGCAAAATTGATTGCATGCACAGATTCATCCTTCTTCTTGCCGGCAGGCTTCCTGAAGGAGACACCAGCTTGGCAAGACTGCGCGATCTTCCCGCTCCTCAGTCCTTGTTCCACTCTTTCGCCTACAGTGACTATGTCCGAGAAGAGGTTGGAGGTACTGGCTATTGCCTTGTCGTAGTACGCTCCAGTCAGTGAGTCAATGAACATAGCTACTGTCTCCTTGTCCGTCAAAGGAGGCTCTATCTGGGATGCCATTTCCCTCCACCTTTGGGCATACGCTTTAAAGGGCTCGTCGTTCCTCTTGCTCAGCGCTCTAAGATCTGACCTGTCGGGTGTTAGATCGATGTTGTATCGGTAACGACGGAGAAAAGCGTCTCGTCAACCGTTTCCAGCTTCGTACTCGCCCTCTCTCCAACCGCATGTACCGGTTAAGCGCGGTGTCCGCCAAGCTCTCCCGGAAGCAAGTGGATCGGAGTTTTTCATTGTCGAGCATGGGCGACCATTTTACGACAATACATCGTAAGATGGTTCTTGGGGCAGGTCATCCCGGCGTACTTGGGGAAGTCCGGGATCTTGAATTTGGGAGGGAAGCGGATGTCCTTCACGAGGCACATGTCAGCCACCTCCTTGACGTCGAAGTTATGCCCTTCGACCACCTTCAGCCTCTCTTCCAGGGCGGAGAGTTGTTGTTTGGATATTCCTGGGGTAAGGATGCGAGCAGTCTTAACATCCTTATCGCCATAGAAGTGTTCTTCTTCCTCCTCCTTTTCATGAGGAGGGATATGCTCAGCTTGGCCCTCGCCGCCCTTGCTCTGGCCCTGGCGCACGACCTCCATTAATTTGGCCACCTGCTCGCGGAGGATATTAACCTCTGCAGTGAGCTTCCGTTTTTGCTCCTCTAGATTTTCCATTGCCTTAGCCTTTTGCGCACGAGTACGAGTAGGAAAAGGACCAGCCACTTTCTAGAATGTCCGAAAAAGTTTTATTAATGCATGTTGAGTGCTTAAACTAACATGAGCATGCATGAGAGATTTTATTTAAATGATGCTGAATGCGTTCTCAATTTTATTTTCTCTCTTGGTTTTTCTTTACTCATGATATGATGCAGTATGGATGTTTTGACTTTGTCAAAAGTTGTTTTATTTATTTTTGGTGTTTTTTGTATTTTTATTTGATTTTTTATTTTATAGCCTTTTATCTCTTTTGTCGGAACTGCGTGGCTACTTAGCTTACAAAGAACCTGAAACCAGGCTAGCTAAAAGGCAGACTGTCCGAGATAAAATATGGCTTTATGCGAAAGAATATTTATCATCCCTTATCTCTTCTGTCGGAACTGCGTGGCTACTTAGCTTACAAAGAACCTGAAACCAGGCTAGCTAAAAGGCAGACTGTCCGAGATAAGGGTGTTTATTTGTAAAATATTTTTTGTGATTTTGTTCTGTTGTTTGTTTATGCTATGCAACATACAAATGCAACAATCATATGCACACACAATTCAGTCACTCCCGAACAGGCAAGATTCCGTTTTTATCACGAGGTAGGGTTTTCCTGCAGAAAAGTGCATTGGTTAGGGTAGGTTCTAACTGTTCTCACCAGGCTAAGGCCCCCAAGGTGCCCCCATTATAGGGTCCCCACTCTCCAGCCGTCCAACCATGCTCAGCACTAAGGCCAGAGTCGGTCTTGTTGCCAAAAGAGGAAGGTTATCACCTTGAGTGGTGGTTTCCGATCACACTGGTGGGCACAAGGCCCTAACTGCAGCGAACCGTACCTGCCACCCACTCCCTATGGTTATCTCACTTGCCCCCTGGTATAGGAGGAACTGTAGTGTGCAAGGGACTTGTGTGCAATTTATATTTCAACCAATTGCATAAGTATAAACAAGCAACAGTTATTTGAAAGCCAAACAATAAAGCATGTTATAATACAAGGTAGGGTAAAAGCGCTATTTTCTTGGTTTAATTATTTTTAAGCCAGCCCATCACTAAATGGGATCAACTCTCTAGGCTTCCCCAGTGGAGTCGCCATCTGTCGTCGCCTCCCCAAAAAAGGGGGCACGGTCGGAGTGACGCGATGGTTATTTCGACTCTTCTTTGATTTTCGCGTTTTTTATTGGTGGTTACAATGCCTTTAGGTTGTCCGATAACCGGGCTAACCTAGGGGCGAGGTTTTCGAAAGTATCCCTGGATTGTCTGATAACCAGGCTAATCCAGGGACTTATTTAATTTGGGTTCTATGGAGTCGCCACCGATATTTTTACCATAAACATCGGAAAAGGGGTTTAAAAAGGCGTTGGTTTTCGAAAACCAACTTTGGTCATTAGAACCAGAGTTGGGTAAGGGAGTTAGTTACGTGTAAAGGAAGTGTTAGTTCCTTTACGACGCCCCTTTCGGGTTCCCTATGATAGGCCGGCTAATTTGAGTAAATAATTAAACTGGAAAATAGCGCTTTTACCCTTTTATTATGCGGTATTTAGAGATTATGACTACATGGCCCTAGTATCTATTGCATACATTTAAATGAAAGCGATAAAATTAGAAGGAGAGAGAATGTGCACCTCCAAAGCAAGCTTTTTATATATTTCTCTTTAAAGAGAGGGTGCGTTTTGGCAACCCTTCACTCTACAACTCTCAGAAACTCCAGAAATGCCTCGGAGGGATTCTAAAGAAGATTTAGAACGCTCAATTTATGCCTAGAGACACTCAGAAACTCCGGAAATGCTTCGGAGGGATTCTAGAGAGAGAATATCTAGAGAGAAGGAGGAGCTACTGTGCTTGGTGTGTTCAAATGAGGGGGGAGGAGCCCCTATTTATAGTTTTTCGCGCTGTCAGGGTCCAGACCGCCGTTCTCGTCTGACAGGGTCGAGACCGCCGTCTCGTAATTCGAGACCGCCGTCTCGTTCGCGTCAGAGGGTCGAGACCGCCGTCTGGATAATCCAGACTGCCGTCTCGACTTGGCGAGAATCGAGACCGCCGTCTTGTTTTTGCGAGTGTCGAGACCGCCGTCTCGATTTTCCAGACGGCGGTCTCGTCCTGGCGTTAAAACGAGACGGCGGTCTGGTATTCCCAGACGGCGGTCTCGTCCCTTCAGGGCGAGAAACTTTATTTTCGGGTAAAAAAACCTTCCTATCTTGGTACGAGAGCCTAATAGTCTCTCCTAATGGCTTGTTAAGCTCCGGCCATCTTCAAATAGGAAGCTTTCTGACTTTATTTGGAGGCCGGGCAAGATTTGGGGTCTACAGCCCACATGAGCATGCTCATCCGACAAGGCGCCGAGTGGGTCTTACACCCTTTCCTTACTATGACACTCAACATCCACAAGATGGACGCGTCAGAGTCGCAGGAGATACCCGTCCCTCCGGAATTCTAGCAGCAGCAGTAGCAATACGGAGATGAGTTTGCCAGTGTAAGACATAAAAATTAGATCCTTAGGGAAACAAAAATTCCCCAATAGATCATAAAAAAGGAAAGCATATCCCTAGTGAGCCTACTGCAAAGACAATCCTCATAGTCATATCCTCAGAGAGTCATTCGCCTGCACATAGGCAATACCTGTCAAATAAAGAGCCAACATCCCCAAAGGGAATATCAGCCTGTTCAGAGGCAAAAGATTAGAACCAAGAAAGTCTTCATTTCAGATGAAGCATCCACCCACTCAAGAGGCATCATCAGAATCAACAAATCCCCAATGGATTCCTGCCTACCCAAGAGGCATTTATCAAAGAATCCCCAGCAATCAACAAGCTGGATGGCTATCACAAAAAGCCAAAATTAAAGAATCCCCGACACGCCGGACAAATACTCAGACTTCAAACAAAGACCACTCCATATGGAGATAGCGCATGAACAATATCAGTAAGTTGCTACCACATAGTTCAGTCCAAGGAAAGGACTTCAAATATAGATGGGGGGTGCGTACTCATCCAACCCTACAATGGTGGACTGCAAACCAGACGACGGTTCGTACTTGTCAAACCAGATGGGGGTGCATACTCATCCAACCCTACAATGGTGGGCTGCAAACCAGACGGGGGTTCATACTCGTCAAACCAAATGGGGTGCATACTCATCCAGCCCTATAATGGTGGACTACAAAACCAAATGGGGGTTCGTACTCGTTAAACCAGATGGGGGTGCAAACTCATCCATCCCTACAATGGTGGAATGCAAACTAGATGAGGGTTCGTACTCGTCAAACCAGATGGGGGTGCATACTCATCCAACCCTACAAAGCGGACTGCAAACCAGATGGGGGTTAGTACTCATCAACCACAAGGGCACCTACCACGCCAAATGGAGCTTCACATTCATCATCCAGAGGGTCATCTACCACACCAAAGGAGCATCCGAAGGACAACCGGGCAAGAGGGTTAATTCCTTCACCTGCCAGCTAGTCTCTTGGTACATTAACCAACAATCAGTTAGTCAGGTGAAGGGGGGGGGGGGGGCAGTTGTAGACCCCAAATCTTGCTCGGCCTCGAAATAAGTTCAGAAATCCTCCATTTTGAAGATCGTCAAGACTTTAATAGGTCCCTAGTAGCATTTTATAGGTTCCATTTAAGATAAGGAGGGTTTTCTAAGGAAATAAAAATAAAAAATTTTGTCAAAAATGTCGGATGGTCGTCCAGGCTAACTAGAAGGTCATCCATGCCTATTACCAAGCAATGGACGACCATCCATTTGAACCAGACGGTCATCCATGCCTACTTTAAGCCATGGACGACTGTCCATGTTAAATAGATGATCGTCCATGCTCATTTTAGGCCATGGATGACCGTCCACTTAAGCCCAATGACCGTCTGATTTTCCTGGCTCGTTTCCCCATAAATAGGACCCCCATTTCCCTCATTCCACACACCTCACACTCTCTTATGCTCTAGAGAACCTATTTTGGGACTTCTGATCAGTATTCCAGAGTACGAGTGATCATTTGACACTTGAGGAGGTTAGTTCTTAATTCTTTTGTTCGAGGAATGTCTGTATAGAGAGCTTACAAAGAACCTGAAACCCGACTAGCTAAAATGAAGACTATCCGAGATAAAAGGTGATTATGTTTTCACGTATTTCGATTTTTGTTTTTGTTTATGTTGTTGTATTCTTATTGTATGCTAATGCAAGCAAACAAATGTAACAACCATATGCATAAACAATTCACTCATCTGCGAACAGAGTGACGACGTTTCATTATGAGGTAGGGGTATCCTGTAGAAAAGTGTGTTTTCAAGGTGGTTCTAACTGTTCTCACCAAGGCCAGGCCCCCAAGGTGCCCCCATTATGGGGTTCCCACTCTCTCAGCCCTCAGACCATGCATGGCACTAGGGTCGTGTTGGTCTTTAGGCCAAAAGAGGAAGGTTATAACCTTGAGTGGTGGTTTTTGACCATATCAGTGGGCACAAGGCCCTCACTCGGCAAATCGTACCTGCCACCCACTCCCTCAAGTTATCCCTCATTCCCCCAGGTATAGGGGGAACTGTTGTGCAAAAAAATTTTGTACAATTGTTATTTCAAACAATTTGCAGAAGATAAACATACAACAGTTATTAAAGCCATAGAATAAAGCATGTTGTAAATACAAGGAAGGGTAAAAACATAATTTCATGTTTTTTATTTCTTGAACTAGTCCATCACTAAATGATATCAACTCTCTAGCTTCCCCAGTGGAGTCTCCATCTGTCGCCACCGTCAAAACAGGCAGTCGGAGCGATGCTATGGTTTTGATGACTCGCATTTTCTAAATAAGTGGTCAACGCTTTTAGATTGTCTGATAACCGGGCTGAACCTAGAAGCGAGGTTTTTGTAAATAGGTTCTATGGAGTCGCCACCAATGTTTTAACCTTAAACACTGAAAAAGGAAAAAGGTGTTGGTTTTAGAAAAATCCAACTTTGGTCATTATAACCAGAGTCGGGTAAGGGAGTTAGTTACGTGTGAGGAAGGTGTTAGGCACCCCACAAAGCCCCTTTCGGGTTCCCTATGATGGACTAATTTATAAAATAAAGACTGAAAGAAACAATGTTTTTACCCTATTTATTTATCTATTGGCAGAATTTAAATGTCTACATGGTTGTAGTATCTAATGCATACAAGGAAAGTAGTAAAAGGAAGGGAATAGAGAAAGGAACCTCTGAAGTAAGCTTTTTTTATAATCTTCGAACTTGAGGATGCTTTTTGGTGATCCCCTCACTCTACAAGCACACTCCTCACCAGCAAAAGAGAAAATACCCTCCTATCGAGTGCCGGAATTCTCAAAGGGAGACTTCCTTAACCAATGTCTAGCTTAAACGAAAATCGGAAAGCTTACTCAAACTCTGGAAAGTGCTCAGAGTTATCCCGAAGTCTTAGGAGAGCTTCTAGGATGAGAGAAGGGTGTGAGAATATGTGAAAATGGGGGAGGGGAGGCTCCTATTTATAGGAAATCGTGCCAGATAGGCTAGGACGACCATCTAGACTTCTGACAGCTGGGATGGGCGTCAGGGATTTCGAGACGGCTATCTTAGACTTAAGGGAAAATGGGATGGTCGTCTAGGAAAGTGGGACGATCGTCCCGAGCCTATGATAGATTTTCCTTTATTTTTTCTTATTTTTTCCATACAGAAAGCCCTACTATCCTCACATGGAGCCTAGTGAACATTACTAGAGGCCCAATGAAGGCTTGTCCATCTTCGAACGGAGGATTTTTGGCCTTTATGGTGAGGTCGAGCAAGATTAGGGGTCTACAGCTGCCCCCCCTTCACCCGTTTGATCGGTTATTGGCTAATGTGCAAAGAGACCGGCTGGCGGGTGAAGGAGTTAACCCTCTTGCCCGATTGTCCTTTGGATGCTCCTTTGGTGGGGTAGCCGATCCTCTAGACGATGGTTGTAGTGTCTTCTTCAAAGTTGACCTCAGGGGGTTCCCTTCGACCTTGTGGTGATGAGTATGAACCCCCACCTAGT
Organism: Sphenostylis stenocarpa; assembly: GCA_963425845.1. NCBI lineage: Eukaryota > Viridiplantae > Streptophyta > Magnoliopsida > Fabales > Fabaceae > Sphenostylis > Sphenostylis stenocarpa. The sequence goes on along the minus strand of OY731403.1, from coordinate 67,668,391 downwards.
TTGAGTCGTCCTCAGGATGCCCCTTTAATGTGGTAGCCGATCCTGTGATGGTAAGACTTATTCTTAGGATGCTCCTTCAATGAGGTAGCTGATCCTTTGATTTGTAGGATGCTCCTTTGGAGAGGTAGCTGATCCTTTGATTTGCAAGATGCTCTTTCAGAGAGGTAGTCGATCCTTCGATTTGTAGGATGCTCCTTCGGTGAGGTAGCCGATCCTTCAATTTTGGAGGATGCTCCTTCAGAAAGGTAGCTGATCCTTTGATTTTGGTTTGATGCCCCAGGATGCTCCTTTGACGTGGTGGCTGACCCTTCGGCTGATGTAAGTGTATATGGGTTGTGTCTTCCGGATACTTCTTTGCTGCGGAGCTGATCCTTCGGACGATGCATGTAAATCCTTCCTTCAGGATACTCCTTCACAATGGAGTTGATCCTTCGAGCGATGAAGGTGGATTGTGTATTCCAGCTACTCCTTTGCTATGGAGCTGATCTTTCAGACGATGTGTGTAAATACTGCCTTCAGGATACTCCTTTGTTGTGGAGCTGATCCTCCTAACGGTGGATATGGAGGTATTGTCTTCAGTATACTCCTTTGCAACGGAGTTGATCCTTCGGACGATGTATGGAACTTTATCTTCTAGATGCCCCTTTTTTTTGTGGTGGCTGATCCTTTTGATAGAGAAAGTGGTGGCGGCTTACTATTCTTGCTCATGCGCCGACTCCATGGGGAGTAGTTGTGTTTAGACTTTGTTGTAGTCATCCGGTGTACCGGGGATTTTGGTTTTTTGTCATTTTCTGATATCCATCCAGCTTGTTGATCGCTGGGGATTCTTGATTCTTTTTGGGCTTTTTTCGATAGCCATCTGACTTGTTGGTTTGCTAGGAATTCTTTTTTGGCATTTCTAATAGTCGTTCGACTTTGTTTGTTGTCGGGGATTCTTGATAATTGCATCTGATGTAAGGAGAGATCCAATGAAGATTCGTTGATTTTGATGGTGCCTTTGAGTAGGCAGATACTTCATTGAGGTTCTGGTAATGCCTTTGAAAAGGCAGTGCTTCATCGGAAGTGAAGACTTTTGGCTGCATTATTTTGCCTCTGACTAGGCTGATATTCCCTTCGGGGATGTTAGCTCTTGCTTGCCAGGTCTTGCCTATGCATAGGCAAGCGACTCTCTGAGGATATGAATTTGAAGATTGCCTTTGCAATAGGCTCACTAGGGGTAAGTTTTCTCTTTTTGACGATCCACCAGGGGATTGATTACCTTCATGGGGATCTAATGTTGATGTTGATGCGAGTTGACCTTGTGAAGCTCTAATTCCACTGGGGGATAGGAATTTTTGATTCATTATTTTTGTAGATTTTTCTGGTATTATCCACTAGGGGATTTTATTCGGCCTTCTTTGTCGTGGCTTTTTTTTGGTCATCTGCTGGAGATGAAGGGTTTTCTTTTCTCTTCTTCTTTTTTGTTGAACCCTTGAGGGTATGGAGGTTTGCCTCCTTGATTACTTTGGGTGATGGGCTTTTTGCATAGCCTTTATTCTCCTTTGATGAATGTGGTGGAGAATGGGTGAGTATGCTTGCTGACTCATGTGACAGCGATGTTGAGTCGTGCGAAACTATTTTTGTTTGCCTCTGGAGTAGGCAATGATCCGCTTAGGGATATTTGAGCCTTTCCATTGGCTTTTCTATTGATGATGGTTGTGCCTTCTTTTTCTTGGTGGAAGGATGGCGGTTGAAGCTTTGGCTTTTGGAACTCTTATTTTGCTTTGAGGCGACTTGCTCTACTTTCTTTAGGAAGAGCATTATTTGGAGACTTGGTCTCGACGCTTCCTGTTTTTCAACCACTAACATGGAGCTAGGCTCCTTACATGCATGAATTTTGTTTTTGTTATTTACTTGGAGAGATTTTTATTTTTTATTTTTTATTTTGACAAAGTCGTATTGTGCGACTATTTGTGTGTGGATGCCCTAGATGCAATCTATCCTTTTATGAGATGCATATAGAAAAGTGGTCGGCATTCTCCTGCTGGACTTTTATGATCATGCAGATGGGCTCCTCCTTTATTCATTTTTTTATTAGGCCCTAACTTTTGCCTAGACCACCCTTTTGGGGTTTTCGATCTAGCGGACTGCCTTAATTTTTTCCTAGGATATCTTAGCGGACTTTTTCCTTTTTATGAATGCCTTAACTTTTGCCTAGACTGCACTTTTGGGGTTTTCGATCTAGCAGGCTGCCCTAATTTTTGCCTAAGAATATCCTAGCAGGCATTATTCCTTTTTATTTCCATTTTTTCTTTTTAATGCTCCCCTACTTATGATGCATGATATGATCTTGACAAAAGGACTCTGCATATATCTATGATTTATCAATGTAGAGGAAATTTCATAAACTGGCAAAGAGAAATGAAATGAATGAGAATTTTATTAATATGTGTCGCCACCGTCAAAAGAGGCGGTTGGAGCGACGCGATGGTTTTTTATTGACTTGCATTTTTTAAAGAAGGTGTTCAACGCCTTTAGGTTGTCCGATAACTGGGCTGGACCTAAAGGGGAGGTTTTCGAAAAGGTTCGATGAAGTCGCTACCAATGATTTTACCGTAAACATCGAAATATGGGTAAGGGAGTTAGTTACGTGTGGGGAAGGTGTTAGCACCCCACAACGCCCCTTTCGGGTTCCCTATGATGGACTAGTTTATAAAATAAAGACTAAGAAATTATACCTTTACCCTATTTATTTATCTACTTGCAGAATTTAAATGTTTACATGGCCTTAATGTCTAATGCATACAAGAAGAATAATAATGAAAGCAGTAAAAGAGAGAGTAGATAAGAAACCTCTGAAGCAAGCTTTGTAATAAAATTCTTGAAGATTAAGGATGCTTTTTGGTTACCCCTCACTCTACAACGCTGCTCACTCCTCTATCGAACGCAAGGTTATAGCAACAAAGCATCTAAAGAGAGTGCTCGAACTCCGGAAATGCTTCAGAGTTGGCCTAGAGGAAACTTAAGAAGGTAGGAGAGTGTATTCCAAGGCAGAAATCTCGAATTCTGTGTCAAATGAGGGGGCGAAGGTCTATTTATAGGAAATCGCGCCAGCCAGGGCGAGACAGCCATGTCGCCAAGTGGCGAGATGACCGTCTCGCCTCATGAATGGCGAGAAGACTGTCTAGCCAAACGGGACGGCTGTCTCGGCTCTTAGCGAGGGTTCTCTTATTTTTGCATACAGAAGGCCTTCCTATCCTACCATGGAGCCTAGTAAACATGCCTAGGGACCTAAAGAGACCTTATCCATCTTTTAACGGAGGTCTTCTAGCTTTTTTTGTGAAGCCAGACAAGGTTTGGGGTCTACAGCTGCCCCCCCTTCATCTGAAAGATTAACCATGGGTTGGTGTGCCATAAGGTCGATTGACGGGTGAAGGAGTTAACCCTCTTGCCTAGTTGTCCTTGTAGACCCCAAATCTTGCCCGACCTCATAATAAAGACCAGAAGACCTTCTATTCGAAGATGGATGAAGCCTAAGAAGCCACTAGGAGAGACTATTAGGCCCCATACTAGGATAGGAGGGATTTTTGGCAAAAAAAAAAGGATTTTCGCCTTTTAAGGTCGAGATCGCCGTCTCGCCTTGCGCAGGTGGCGAGACCGCCGTCTCGTTTGGCGAGACGGCCGTCTCGACCTGACAAGCGCGAATCCCTATAAATAGTCGCGACATTCCCCTCATTTCACACAGTTCTTCCATTCTCTCTCTAGACATTTCTTCAAATTTTCTTTCTAGAACCCGTCTGAAGCATTTCCGGAGTTTCTGAGAGTTTTCTAGAGTGTTTTATAGTGTTTTCGAGAGGTTCCGGTGCTGTAAAGAGTGGAGGGCTGCCAAAAAGCACCCTAATTATCAAAGAATTAATAGAAAGCCTGCCTCGGAGGTTTCTAAACCATCTCTCTACTTTACCGCTTTAATTTCAATTATGCAATAGATATTAGGGTCATGTAGTCATACTTTTAAATTCCGCAAATAAAGGGTAAAAGTGTATTTTTGTCAGTTTATTTATTCAAAAGTAGTTGACCTATCATAGGGAACCCGAAAGGGGCGTCGTAAGGGAACTAACACTTCCCTTACACATAACTAACTCCCTTGCCCAACTCTGGTTCTAATGACCATAGTTGGTTTTTCAAAAATCAACGCCTTTTAACTCCTTTTCTGATGTTTCCGGTAAAAACATCGGTGGCGATTTAACTCCTTCAAAAACTAGTTCTTGGTTTAGCCCGGTTATCGGACAATCCAAGAACGCCCTTTCGAAAACCTCGCCCCTAGGTTCAGCCCGGTTATTGGACAACCTAAAGGCGTTGTAACCACACCAATAAAAATGCAAAAATTGGAAAGTCGGAACCATTGTGTCGGAACCAGTGGCGACTCCATTGGGGAAGCCTAGAGAGTTGATCTCATTTAGTGATGGGCTAGCCTAAAAATAAATAAACCAAGAAAATTACGCTTTTACCCTACCTTGTATTATAACATGTTTTAATACTTGGCTTTAATAACTGTTGTTTGTTTATACTTACGCAATTGTTTGAAATACAAACTGTACACAAACCCTTGCACACAACAGTTCCCTCTATACCCGGGGGCAAGTGAGAAATCCATAGGGAGTGGGTGGCAGGTACGGTTCGCTGTAGTGATGGCCTTGTGCCCACCGGTGTGATCGGAAACCACCACTCAAGGTGATAACCTTCCTCTTTTGGCACAAATACTGACTATGGCCTTAGTGCTAAGCATGGTCGGAAGGCTGGAGAGTGGGGACCCTATAATGGGGGCACCTTGGGGGCCTTAGCCTTGGTGAGAACAGTTAAAACCTACCTTCGCCAAATCACTTTTTTGCAGGAAAACCTTACCTCGTGATTAAAACGACTTCTCGCCTGTTCGTGGATGATCGAATTGCATGTGCATCTGTTTGTTGCATTTGTCTGTTGCATAGCATAACCAAAAACAAAAAAAAAACAAAAAAAAAATCACAAAAAATACTTTTTCAATAAACACCCTTATCTCGGACAGTCTGCCTTTTAGCTAGCCTGGTTTCAGGTTCTTTGTAAGCTAAGTAGCCATGCAGTCCGGCAGAAGAGATAAGAGGCTATAAAATAAAATAAAAATCAAATAAATAAAAAATCCGATTCCAAAACCATAAATGGGACCTGGTTCAAAAATATTACCCTCATATAGGTAGTTTATTTTTCAAAAAAATATGCAAGTATCATACAGAACATGATAAATAAAAAATAAACACTCTCATTCATTCAATAAGCATCATTTTCATAAAACATGCATTTTGGTTTTAGAAAATGGAGGGGACTAGTAGACAACTGAGGAAGGTGGACATTCCCCGATACCATGCTGAAAAATTGGAACGGATTTGCACGGTAATGCCACCGGAGGTCCGCTCCGACTTTGAAAAATCCTATGGACGGATTCTCGACCTGCTAAAGATCTGTGTCGACCAAGTTTTTGTCAGGGTATTAGTTCACTTCTGGAACTCCAGTCTGCGCTGCTTCGAATTTTCGTAGTTTGATATGGTGCCCACCTTGGAGGAGTACGAAATCATGTTGAAATGACCCAAATCAGCCGGAGTCCATATACGCCACGGGGCATATACTCCTGCAGCACAAGTCGTTGCCATCATTCAACTACCATTCCGGCAGACTACCCTGATAGGAAAAGGGAACACCCAGGGTTGGAAGGTCTCAATGTTAGAAGACCATCTGTCCAATTTGGCTGAAAGGACAGAATGGGTCGCTTTTAACAAAACCCTGGCCTTAATAATATTCGGAACAATCTTGTTTCCCTTCCACCTCGACATAGTGGATCAAGCCGTCATGGACGCCTTCTTCGCCTGGGAAATGAACTCGAAGAGTCCCTTGCCTGTAATCCTTGCCGACACCTTGCTCTCGGTGGATTTCTGCCATCAGAAACAAGGAAAAACACTCTGATGCTGCTCTTCACTACTCTTTGTGTGGGGCATTACACATTTTTACGCCTCTAGTCATATGGGGATGTTCCCCGATCCTTTGAGGAGCTTCTCCAAAATCCCTCTCCAATGATGCTTAACTTCAGAGTGGAAGGACGAGTTGGAACACTAGGACACAAACAATTTATGCTGGGTCTGCCCTTGGTTCCGACCCGGCCCAGCCCTCATCCGATGTGGAGACTATCCGAACGTACCCTTAATAGGACTCAGGGGTTGCATAGCCTACTCACCTAGAGTAGCTATGAGACAACTCATGAGGACTCAAACTACCATTTCTCGAGGGGAGCTCGGAGGACTGTGTTTCTTCGGAGACCCATGCACAATCGCCAACGCACTAGCTGTGAGAAAAGCATGGGAGAAACCATTCTTTATGGGAGATAGAGAGCTAGGAAAAGCTCGAGTAGCCGTCTCCAGTGAGTATGAGGTGTGGAGAAAAAGAAGAGGGATGTCTCAACCACCCACCTCACTCATTACAAGCGCCAATAGTGAAGAGCTGCAAGCCCAAGTCGATGCCTTGACCCAGAGGATAGAAATCATGGGAGCCCAGATGAGGGCCCTTGAAGAGAGAGAGAGCAAGAATCTATCCTCACCATCGATGGTTTGCAAAGGCAATGTAAGAAAAAAGATCATGAAATAGAGCGCCTCAAGGACCAGTGTGCTGACTCTAATGAGCAAGCTATCCGAGCATCCAAAACGGCCAGAACCAGCTCGGATAGTCAACTTCAAGAAATAATTGTCAAATCAGCACGCCTTGAGGCCAAATTAGCAAAATAGGCTCAAACGATCAAGGACTTGTTGCAAGACCTCACCAAGACTCGGTCAGAAATACGCCAAGAGCGGGAGGCCAATCGGAGGCTCAACAAAAGTCTCACTGAGCTACACTGCAAAGAAAGAGACAGGCTAGCTCAGTACGGCCAAGTACTACAAGAAAAGGAACGAGCCCTTGCAAAACTCGATGACCTGCAAGCCTTGGTCGTCCATCAAGAGGCGAAGATTAAAGAGGCTCAAAAGTACAGTGAAGACATGAGCCAGGCAGTCCAGAAGCAAAGCGAAGCACTCGCTCGTCACGTCCGGGAAGTCGAAAGGGAATTACATAGAGATCAAGACCCGCCTGTGGGTTTCTTTAGGCTTTTCCATTTTTGCCAAAATTTGCTTCGTAGTATGGAATAGGGGAATGTACACCTTCTAACGGATAAATGAAATTTTTCCTTTATTCAACAGTTGTCTACTTGCATGCATATCATTCATCTGCATATTTAATTTCCCCTCCTTTCACCCTTAATAAATAAGATAATAAAAAGGAAGGATTACTGACACATCTTCCAAATCAGAAGAATGGAGAGAAAGCCACTCCTAATCAAGCTTTCTCCAACGGCCGACTCATCACGAGAGGAAAATAAGCCTCGAACGTTGGTCCTCAAAAATAAGGAAGAAGGGGCAAGGACACCAGTGCGACTATTTATGCCACGTCATTTCCCCTACGAATCAAATAAAGTTGTACCGTGGAGATACGGGGAATCTTCACCAATAAAAGAGGATATCACGAATATAGCCAGCATTGGGGGCATGACTAGAAGTGGAAGAGTCTACTCCCCCAAGGACTCACAAGAAGATGTCCCCAAAAATAAAGGAAAAAATAAAAGGACCGAAGAGGAAAAAGAAAATAAGGAATCCAAGGAGGAGACAGAGGAATTACTCCAGTTTATAAGGCAAAGCGAGTATTCCATTATAGACCAGCTCAATCGCACACCTGCAAAGATAACATTATTATCTCTAATAATGAGCTCGGAACCGCACAGAAACGCCCTGCTGAAGGTCTTGAACGAGGTGCACGTACCTCACTCCATATCCCAAGAAAAGGTTGAAAGAATCGTCGGCCACATCATGGCAAGCGATCACGTCACCTTCACAGAGGAAGAACTACCCCTCGAGGGGTCGAACCACAACAAGCCCTTGCACATTTCAATCAAGTGCAAGGAATACCTCATCGCCAAAGTTCTTGTGGATAACGGGTCGTCCTTGAACGTGATGCCCAAGTGCACACTAGACAAGTTGACTATCCAGGGAACCCGTCTGCGCCCAAGCAGCACTATCATTCGAGCCTTCGACGGATCAAAGCGAGAAGTAGTGGGAGAAGTTAATTTGCCAATCCAAGTTGGACCCACTATCTTCAACGTCGATTTCCATGTAATGGATATTACTCCAGCATACAGTTGTCTCCTCGGTAGGCCTTGGATTCATGACGCTAAGGCAGTACCATCGACGCTCCACCAGAAAGTCAAGTTCATAGTGGACGACAAATTGGTCACGGTCCAAGCAGAAGATGATATCCTGATCAGTGGACCGTCCACCCAACCTTATGTGGATGCAGCGGAAAAGGCCCTTGAAACATCTTTTCAAGCGCTAGAAATTGCCAATATAGAAAGGCTTCCCAATAACACAAAGGTAGCCCGCATGATGATGAAGCATGGTTACCATCCTGGCCAAGGACTGGGGGCAGATTCCCAAGGCATGAGGGAACCCCCAGAATTCCACGATAATCCTTTCAAGCGTGGCCTAGGATATGACCCTACTAAGGGCTGAGCGGAAAAAGGAAAAGGGAAGTCTCCCCTCCGCACACTCAAGCAAATTTTCCGAAGTGGAGGGGTGCAAGCGTCAAGAGCTACCCTAGTCATTAGGAAAACTTTTTCTTCATTTAAGGGATGTAAACCCCATGATTGTTAGAGATTATCCCCCGGGGCTAGCCCGGCCCCCGGGCATTTTAGGGCACATATTCCCTTATTAATTAATAAAGAATACTTCTTACTATCTGCTTCTTTTCTTGCTATTTTTGACTAGACCTCACAATAACCCTGTCTAAGTAAACGGAAACAGAAAAAGAAGAATAAAAAAACGCATCCAGATAACCAAAAATTCGCCATTGCCAACAAAATCAAACTGGTTGATTAGGAGCACCAAATAAGACTTTACTTCACCATAAAGAAAGTCATGCTTCGCCAATATTGTGAAAAAATATACACACAAAGAAAAAACCCATAGAAGCCAAAGGCCAAAAAAGAAAAGGGCAAAATACCTGGTAGGAAACCTACCAAGGGGGCTACGCAAAAGATAGGGTCAACCCGGTAGGATACTCGAACAAAAAAAAAAGGGGGTAGCCTAGGCAAAAGTTAGGGTTACAAAATAAGGTCCGCTAGGATTCCTCCAAAATATACCAAATGAGAGAACTTAGACAAAAGTTAGGGCCAAAACACAATAACCTAGTTCGAAAACTCGAAGGGCGATCTAGGGACATCAACTAGCCATAAAAAGCAATGGAAATAAAACTAAGGCGCAAATACAAAAAAAAGAGGGAAACGTTTACTTAGACAAAGAGCTTAAACACCTGAGCCTAACCCTGACCAGCCGTTCTTACAAAACCTCTTTTTAAATAAAATCAACCTTCTAAAACACAAGCCATTGAATTTACCTCCTTACTTCTCTTCTCTTAACCTCACAACAATATTCTAATAATTAATTTGGGAATATGGAGGCGTATAGTCAACAAGAGGATTGAAACCCCTAAAAGTGGAGAAAAAGGGACACTACATGGCAAAGAGTACTCTACAGAAAAAAGAGGGAAAAAGAAAAGGAAAAACAAGTTGTCCTTCGGTCACAAAAAGTCCGCCATGGTACAGCCAAACATGAGAACACAAATCAGAGGACATTCGATGCTACAAGATACGTCAGATAAATCCTTCTGAAAAACTAATTGAAATAGGCATTATAGGACATCAAACATAAAAACAATGCATGCATAAAATGTTTTTGAACTATGTACTATTGCTTTTCACAAAAAAAAACCCTTTAATTCGAGACGGCCGTCCGGAATTCCCAGACCATCGTCTCGGTCTCCAGCAAACCGGGACTGCCGTCTCGACTTGGCCAAATACGAGACTGCCATCCCGCTTGGCAAGACGGTCATCTCGCTTAAGGCCAAAGTCGAGACCGCCGTCTCGACTTCCCAGATGGCCGTCTCGACTTGCACAAAACCGAGACCGCCGTCTTGACTTCCCAGACGGCGGTCCCGAATCCGAATTTTCTCCTATAAATAGAGGAGGCGTCTGGGGGTTCCTCACAACTCCTCTGCACTCCAATTCTCATATCTCTCTCTTCCAAGCACCTTTTTGTCAAAATGTTCCGTGGAAGTCAGTCAAGGAAGAGAAGAGGACCTGCTGGCCCTAGCAGTTCCTCAGCACCTGCCCCTGAAGACCCCACGCAACTCTCACCACTACACCAGGCTCGCCTAGAGCACATCAGGGGGTACACATGGCACCCCATGCTCAAGCTAGACTTTGGCATGCTCGCCGAATTTGGATGGGAGGACGACGTCCGGGCCAACATTGACAACATAGGATGGGGCTTCCTCTTGCAGTCTCCCCCCACCCATGTGTACCCTCAAGCAGTACTGGAGTTCCTTGCCTCCATCTCCTACGCCGAGACTCTCGCCATGATCCCAGGCCTGTCACCAACAAAGATGGTGACATACTTTATGGGTGGGATGTACCGGACCACCACCCTGGATGAATTCAACGTGTCCATCGGATTTGCCAACCCGGAGACGTGCTCACCCGGGAGTACCAGGAGGCCATCTGCACACGCCCCACCAACCTCACTACCGGCGAGATGTGGGAGGAGCTCACCAGGGCTCCCACCTTGCCCACGCTGATGAAGGGCTCAGCACTCCCCCCGACCCTCCGCATTTGGCACAAGCTGCTGGCAGGGACCATCCACGGCAGAAAGGAGAGTCAAGGAAAGGTAACGCTTCTGGACCTCTTCGTCCTCTACTGCATGAGCCAGAGGCATCGATGCAACCCTAGCTACTTCTTCCTGAAGGCCCTCAAGGACTTCGGGAGTAGGCCAGTGGGAGTTGTCCTCATGGCCCCCCTCATCACCCCCCTGGCAGAAAAATGGGGGTGCAGTGGCCGAGAAGAATTGGCCTCCAGCCTTCGACCCAAGTCCATCAACGGGTCGATCCTGGTCAGCATGGGGATGGTGATGCGCCACGGGACCCAGCTGATCCTCCACCTGTCGCTGGATTTCACCCTGGATCTCCAGGAAATCGAGGCGATGTACGATCTCCCAACACCTCTCGACTTCCAACAGCCACAACAGCAGCAGCGACAACAACAGCAGCAGTACACAGACGACTTTGCTGGCATAAACCGTAACATCTATGATCTGTGCTAGTAATTTGAACAGATGTCTGTGAGGTAGGAGCAGATGTCCCTAAGGCAGGAGGCCTTCGATACAAGACTGGACACGATATACCAGTACCAAGAGGGAATGTGGCAAGACTGGGCAACATTCCAGCAGGAATACCGAGATGAAATCCGGGACCAAGTAGAGTTTCGGAGGCATATGTACTGGCAATTCCCCTCCTACGGATCGTCTCTCGACGAAAGCCCACCTTCTTAGGGATAGTGCTCATAAAATAGGACTGCTGTAATAAATTTTTACATAAATAAAAATTTTATTCCATGCATCTTTTTATCTCTTTCAAAAGTCAGCGTAATCAAAAGAAGATAGAGTAAAAAGACTTACGCTCAAGAAAAAAGCCAAAATCCAAAATCGTGAGAAAAAAGAGATAAAACCGCGAAAAAAGGCAGGATTGAAACAAAGTCAACCACCTTGACCAACAAAATTTCGACAACCAAGCAAGTGTCAAAAAACAAACAAAGCCCACCCAACCAACCAGCAAGAGTTAGGTGATCACCATCAAAAGATCAAAAACAAAGAATCCCCAGCAAGTGGCAAGGCTGGATAAACACCAACAAAATCCCCGGCATAGACCGGACGACCAAATCAAAGACAAGAGAAGCACATCCCAACACTGGGCGCATGAGCCACCCGAGCAGTAAGCCGCCACCACCACCAGTCCTACGGACTGTACCAGCCTGATAGGGGGTTTATACCTATCAATCTGCACACGCAAGTGCGCCTGATCTGCGCTCAAGCCGGATCAGTAAGTCGCAACTACGAGCCTGATGGGGGGTTCATACTCATCCAGTCCAACACACAACGGACTGCCACTACCAGGCTGATGGGGGGTTTATACCCATCAACCGAAGGATCGGCTACCATCAGAAGGAGTATCCTGAGGTTCTATCATGTGTCAACCAAAGGGATCGGCTACCGTCAGAAGGAGTATCCTGGAGGTGCACAACACAAATTTTCCCCAGAAGATCAATCGCCGCAAGTCGGAACATCCGAAGGGTAACCGGGCAAGAGCGTCAACTCCTTTACCTTCCAGTCGATCTTCTTGGCACAGCAGGCCAACGACCGACTGGTCAGGTAAAGGGGGGCAGTTGTAGACCCCAAATCTTTCCCGGCCTCATAATAAAGACCAGAACACCTTCTATTCGAAGATGGATGAAGCCTAAGAAGCCACTAGGAGAGACTATTAGGCCCCATACTAGGATAGGAGGGATTTTTGGCAAAAAAATAAGGATTTTCGCCTTTTAAGGTCGAGACCACCGTCTCGGATTCGAGACTGCCGTCTCGCCTTGCGCAGGTGGCGAGACCACCGTCTCGTTTGGTGAGACGGCCGTCTCGCCACTCGCGAATGGCAAGACCGCCGTCTCGCCATTCCTGCAAGGCGAGACGACCGTCTCGAATGGCGAGACAGTCGTCTCGACCTTGTCAGACGAGGCGGTCGTCTCGACCTGACAGGCGCGAATCCCTATAAATAGCCGCGCCATTCCCCTCATTTCACACAGTTCTTCCATTCTCTCTCTAGACATTTCTTCAAATTCTCTTTCTAGAACCCCTCCGAAGTATTTCTGGAGTTTCTGAGAGTTTTCTAGAGTATTTTATAGCGTTTTTGAGAGGTTTCGACGCTGTAAAGAGTGGAGGGCTGCCAAAAAGCACCCTAATTATCAAAGAATTAATAGAAAGCTTGCCTCGGAGGTTTCTATACTCTCTCTCTACTTTACCGCTTTAATTTCAATTATGCAATAGATATTAGGGCCATGTAGTCATACTTTTAAATTCCGCAAATAAAGGGTAAAAGCGTATTTTCGTTAGTTTATTTATTCAAAAGTAGTTGGCCTATCATAGGGAACCCGAAAGGGGCGTCGTAAGGGAACTAACACTTCCTTTACACGTAACTAACTCCCTTACCCAACTCTGGTTCTAATGACCAAAGTTGGTTTTTCGAAAACCAACGCCTTTTAACTCATTTTCTGATGTTTCTGGTAAAAACATCGGTGGCGACTCCAAAAGAACCCTTCAAAAACTAGTTCTTGGTTTAGCCCGGTTATCGGACAATCCAAGAACGCCCTTTCGAAAACCTCGCCCCTAGGTTCAGCCCAGTTATCGGACAACCTAAAGGCGTTGCAACCACACCAATAAAAACGCGAAAATTGGAAAGTCAGAACCATCGCGTCGCTCCGACCGCCTCGTTTTGACGGCGGCGATAGTCCTTCAGATGCTCATCTTGACGTGGCGGCTGACCCTCGAGACTATGAGTGAAGTCTTAGTGTTGTCTTTAGGATGCTTCCTTGTTGTGGAGGCTAACCTTTCGGACGATATTTTGTGAAGCATCAGGATGCTCCTTTGATACGATAGCTGACCCTTTAGCTTTAATGAATAGAGAACCTCAGGATGCTCCTTTGATGCGGTAGCTGACCCTTTGGCTGATGAAGAGTTTCCTTCGAGATGCTCCTTTGAAGCGGTAGCTGCCCCCTCGGGTGGTATGTGCGAAGCTTCATAATGCTCCTTTGATACAGTAGCTGACCCTTTAGCTTTAATGAATAGAGAATCTTGGGATGCTCCTTTGATGCGGTAGCTAACCCCTTGGTCTTGGTTTGATGCTCCTTTAACGTGGTAGCTGACCTTTTGGATGATGTGTAGAAATCTATCTTTCAGATACCCATTTGCTTATGGTTGTAGACCCCAAATCTTGCCCATCCTCAAAATAAAGAGCAGAAGACTTCTGTTCGAAGATGGCCAAGGCCTAAAAAGTCCCTAGGATAGATCAATAGGCCCCATATTAGAAAAGGAAGGATTTTTGTATAAGAAAAATAAGAAATTTCACCTAAAAGGCTGAGACCACCATCTCGTTTGGCGAGACCGCCGTCTCGGCATCGGCTAAGGGCGAGACCGTCGTCTCGTCATCGGCTAAGGGCGAGATCGCCATCTCGTTTGGCGAGACCGCCATCTCACCACTTGCCAATGGCAAGACCACCATCTCGTTTGGCGAGACCGCTGTCTCGCCAATCGCCAATGGTGAGACCGCCGTCTCGTTTGGCAAGACAGCGGTCCCGACCTGCCAGGCGCGAATTTTTATAAAAGGGGGGGACGTCCTCACCCTTTTCACAATATTCTTCCACTTTCCCTTCTGAAATTTCTTCGAATTATTCTCCTAGGATCCCTCTGAGGCATTTCCAGAGTTTCTTAGTATTCTTAGATGTTAGAAATGTAGGCTGAGATCAAGAGGGGGGGTGAATTGATCTTTGAAAGATTTTTGCAATTTACAGATTATATATTTCAAAGATTAAGTATTTTGACCAATTCTTGAATCAAACACAACAAACAATCAAGGTAAAGGCAGTGAAAAAATTAAAGAGAGAAAGGTTTAGAAAGATACAACCAAGATTTATACTGGTTCACCCAATCCCAGGGCTACGTCCAGTTTCCAACCAAGTTCCAGCTAGGTTCCACTAGATTGAACGTTTTACAGATTACAACTTCAATCACACACTCAATCTACCACAAGAACCAAAATTCCAGTCCTTGCACCTAAACCTTCACCAAGAACCAATTTCCAGTTCTTGAACAACCCTGCAGCCAAATTCCAGCCACAGAAACTAGTGCCCACACTTCCAGGCACACACAATACAGAAAAGAAAAGTAAAGAAACAAAGAGAAGAAACTAGAACACCCAAACCAGGTTTATGCAGCTCTGTAGAATGAGTTTCTTCACCAAAAGAATGCAAATATTGCCTCAAGAAAGAACTTCTAAGAACTTCACAAAACTAGCGCGATTCTCTCTTCAAAGTAGCACTTATGATTGCTTGATTGATTTCCAAAAGATGTATTTTAAAATGTTCAAGCAACTCTGTTTATATAGAAGATTTTCCAAACTGCTAGTTTATTTAATCTGTTAAAATAATCTTTTAATCTGTTAAAACTTCTTTTAATCTGTTAAAATGTTCTTGATCATTTTCCAGATTTATTTTAACTGATACGACAACGTTTATATCAATTAAAACTCTTTGTAAAAAATCCTTCAAATTGTTTTAATTGATTGTTTCGTCTTTTCATCAATTAAAATACTGCTAAAGGTTTTCATAAAACTTTCTAAGTGATTTTAACTGATAACAATCTGTTTTAATCGATTAAAATACTTTGGAAAAAGTTCACTTAGTTATTTTAATCGAGTGAAACGCATTTTAATCGATTAGAATTCTGCCAAAAGATTTCATAAAACTTTCTAAGTTATTTTAACTGATAACATACTTGTTTTAATCGATTAAAACATTCTGGAAAAACCTCTTAGTTGTTTTAATCGATTATTTCACATTTGTATCGATTAAAATACTGACATAACAACTTTCAAAACACTTCAAGTTATTTTAATCGATTATTTCGAGTTTATATCGATTAAAATTCTGCCAGAACACTTTTCAAAATATTCTAAGTCATTTTAATCGATTATATCAATTCCATATCAGTTAAAATACTGGTAGAAGGTTTTCAAAAATCCTTCTAATGAAAACAATCAATTATTTTGAAAACATATCAGTTAAAAACTTGTTACAAAAGTGTTAAGAACATTTTAGTTGATAAAGCTCATATACTATTAGTTAAAATAGTTACTTAAAAACCTTTAAACAAAATATTTTGTTTTTAACAATTTAAACATGTTTTAGAGGCATTTGCAAAATCTTTTTAATGATAAAAATGATTATACCTAAGTAAAGATGCAGACTCACTAATCACTCTACCCTTTTATCTAAGTGACCTTTGACTACAACATAGTATCCTTTGACTTCATTTTGACTTCATCAAATCAAAAAGATCTTTGTTTAAGTAATTCAATAAGATCTTCATCACTTTCAGTCTCCCCCTATTTGATGAAGACAAAAACCTCTTTGAATAATATCTCTGCAGAAGAAGTCACTTGAATATATAGATTAGTGATTATTCAAAAATTAATCATTTTTCCCATTTCTCCCCCTATATTACTGCTCCCCCTAAAACAAGAAAAATCATTATCAAGAACAAAGCAATTATTTCTCCCACTTTTGACTTCATTAAAAATAGGGAACAGAGGAACAAAACAAATACTATGCATGGTATGTATCAAAATTTTGTTTTTGAAAACAGAAAAAAAAATATTTGAACAAGATACATTACTCATATAAAGACCAATCAAAGTTGATTCAAACTTATCTTCATTAACACGTTTGTAATGAATACAATTGACACGTGTAAAGATAAGGGAACCATGCTTTAGTAGCATGTTACAAGAATAGTCATTAACTAAAGCCTTTAATTTTTCTTTCCAGAGTAATAATCGATTAAAAACAGGACAAAATCGATTAAAATGTTCCTATTACTGGTTTTAATCGATTAAAATGTTGTTTTAATCGATTAAAACATTGATGAATTTAGAAAGTGAGAAACTTAAGTTCATTTAATCAATTAAATTGACATTTAATTGATTAAAACAGTAAGAAAAATGTTGTATAAGTGCTTTTAATCGATTGAAGTTTGATTTTATCGATTAAAACAATCAGTTTTGAAAACTAAGTGTTTGTTTGATGCATCTAAAATGCCTAATTTAGTTCAAATTTTGTAAAATCGATTATTAGGAAAATGTTTTAAGATAATATCAACTAGATTGATTAAGTTTTAACCAATAGATCCATCAAAATCAGAATAGTATCTTATCTAGTTGATTTAACTGATGTAAACTAGTTTTAATTGATACAAATACATGACATACAAATTTTAATCGATTAATACGCAAATTAATTGATTATTTTGATGCGAATTTCCTATGTAAGTGTTTCTTTTAATTGATTTAATCGATTGAATCTATTTTGTATCAGCTAAACTTATCAGAAAAGTATTTTTGATTCTATCTAGGCTCTCTTAATTCAAATGAAAAACTACATCATATTTAGCAAAGTTAAAAGATTGTTTCTGGTTTAAAACCAGTTAATATTACAGTCCAAAAATGAAAATTTAGTAGCAAAGGAAATATGACATAAAGAAAGAAAAAAAGATTATGATTGAGCTGCATATCTTCCAGTTTGGTGTAGATATCAGCGATCTGATTTCCCAGATTTGTGAACTGTGTGTTGGTCTGCTGGAAGTGTTGATAGGTCATTTGCATATGCTTTCTTTGGTGTTCCTGCATTGTGGCCATTTGAGAAAGCATAGACCTTTCGAATTGTGAAAGAGGAGTCCCACGGTCAGGCTGTTCCATTTAGGGAATTATCTCCATGTTCTCATATGAAGCCTCCCCACCAGTGGACTCAGGAACTTCAGCAACTTGAGGAGAAGAAATTTGTTCAGCTTCTTCTTCATCTTCATCCTCATCTTCAGAAATCCCAGCATCAATTTTAGAGATCCACTCATCATCAATTTTAATAAACCCCATTTTCCGTAAAGTTGAGTCATCAATCTCGTTAGATGCTTTCGGAGTTTCCACATACTCCCCTTCTAAATCTACTTCAAAATATCTAAAGAATTTGTTGATTAACAAAGCATAAGGCAATTTATAATCAGAAAGCCTCTTGGCTTTTATCATGTGATCTTTAATAACATAGACCCAGTTAACATGAATCCTATTTTCAATGCAATACATGAGAGCTAAATCACCCTCATTGAGTATAGCATGATTACTCCCCCTTGGAGTAAGCATCCATGCAATAATGAAGGCAAGAATTCTTGATTCAAGCCTCATCTTCCCAACATTGAAAATTCTTACCGAATCATTTTGATCCTTGAGACAGGTACGGAAAAATTGAATTTTGTTAAACTCTGGCAATTCAACAATATTACCTCTAGAGACTTTTACACCAACATCTTTGAGGCCAGCAACTTCATCCCAAATATTAGGAGTAATGACCATATTAAGTCCTTTTACTTGAGATCTTAATGTGGAACCACTGATAGTGAGATTAGAATAAAACACTCTTACCAAATCTGGTTGAATGTTGTCAGTATATTCCAGAAAATTCTTCAGTTTTTTATTCTTCATTTTTCTTCTTACACAAAGTGAACCCTTCTTCATCCATCTAAGCAAACCTTATGAATTTGATAAACTTGGGAATAACAATCTGCTTCTGACTGAACTCAGCAATGAAAGTGTTCATTCTTCCAATATCTCCATCAAACCATGCTTCCAAATGATCACCAGGATTGGCAGCAGAGGAAGATTCTCCTTTATGTTTCTTCCTTGATTTTGATCTTCTAAGCATCTTGTTGTGTAGTTTAGAAAATAGTTTTGATACGTGAGTACAAGAGAGAAGAGAGAAGAAATTTGAACCAGAGAATGAGGAATGAGAATGATGGACTCAAGTGTGCAGAAAAAAAATGAGTTACGGATTTCAAATTTTTTAAATTTCAGTCTAATTTGATAGAACCTGCAAAGAATCAGCTTTAATTGCACATGTCCCTTTGACTAAAAGCAGAAGCGCAGGTTTCTGGACAGTGGGTACATCAGTTAAAGTGTTATTGGAAAAGCATTTGACTTGGTCAAAGAATATATTTAATGCATTATGCAGATTTTGATTAACACAAAAACTTGGAATTTTGACTTTGATTAGCTGAGCAAATTTCAATTGGTTGTTGTTAAAGAAATTTTCAAGAACAAATTAATCGATTAATCAACAAATTAACCTATTAATTTGATCTTTAATATTAGGTTTGAAAATGCAACAATGAAATAATCGATTAATACATAAAAGAATCGATTATTTCTGTACTGGAAGAAATTAATAAAATGATAACAGAATTTTAATCGATTAAAACGAAGAAGAATCGATTAAATTTTACCTCTTAGTGGTTTTAACTGATATAAATCCCTTTTAATAGATTAAAACAGCTAAACTAAAAATCCTGAGAGCATTTTATCGATTAATTCGTATTTTAATCGATTAAAACTGTACGACCAACTTTTCTAGTATTCTCTGTAAGTGAATTTAATTGATTAAAACTGTTGTATATTGTAGACCCCAAATCTTGCCCGGCCTCAGAATAAAGTCAGAAAGCTTCCTATTTGAAGACGGCCGAAGCCTAACAAGCCATTAGGAGAGACTATTAGGCTCCCGTACCAGGATAGAAAGGTTTTTTGGCCCGAAAATAAAGTTTCTCGCCCTGAAGGGACGAGACCGCCGTCTGGGAATACCAGACCACCGTCTCGTTTCAACGACAGGACGAGACTGCCGTCTCGATTTTCTAGACGGCAGTCTCGTCACCCACAAATTCAAGATGGCGGTCTGGGTTTTCCAGACGGCGGTCTCGATTCCTGCTAAGTCGAGACGGCGGTCTGGATTTTCCAGACGGCGGTCTCGACCCTCTGCCTCGAACGAGACGGCGGTCTGGACTTTCCAAACGGCGGTCTCGACCTTGTCAGAGGAGACAGCAGTCTCGACCTGTCAGGCGCGAAAAACTATAAATAGGGGCGTCATTTCTCCCTTTTCACACACCCAACAGCAAGAGCTCTCCCTTCTCTCTAGAATTTCTCTCTCTAAGAATCCCTCCGAGGCATTTCCGGAGTTTCTGAGCGTCTCTAGTCATACACAGAGTGTTCTAAATCTTCTTTAGAATCCCTCCGAGGCATTTCCGGAGTTTCTGAGAGTTGTAGAGTGAAGGGTTGCCAAAACGCACCCTCTCTTTTTAATATATAAAGCTTGCTTTGGAGGTGCATATCCTCACTCTCTATTTTTTACCGCTATTTAAATTACGCAATAAAAGCTAGGGCCATGTAGTCATATATTTAAATTCCGCATAATAAAAGGGTAAAAGCGCTATTTTCCAGTTTAATTATTTATTCAAATTAGCCAGCCTATCATAGGGAACCCGAAAGGGGCGTCGTAAAGGAACTAACACTTCCTTTACACGTAACTAACTCCCTTACCCAACTCTGGTTCTAATGACCAAAGTTGGTTTTCGAAAACCAACGCCTTTTTAAACCCCTTTTCCGATGTTTATGGTAAAA